>OZ018392.1:29341555-29395063 GCA_963969525.1 Ontholestes murinus | reverse complement strand
GTGAAAGCCTCTACAATCAAGTAATTAGTGGATTAGTCTCTTAAATAGTTATCAATCAGCGGTCTTTCAGTCCGGATTTGTCAGTCTGTATATGTCTCGTCAGTCTGTCTCTGATGGTGATGATGATGATGATGGATGATGTAATTCGATGAATTCGAATGTTGTGAATGAAGGGGTTTTATATTTTGGCATTAGATCAGGATTTCTGCGCAAGCAATAAAGGGAAAGGATGTGTTGGTTGAAGGAGTTGTTAGAAAATTTTTCGTTAAGTATATATTGATAGAAATAACAGAGGTAGTGTGAAGGAATCGGTTAAAAGGATTATGTAGAGGATTGTTAGGATGGCGGATTTTGGTTAAAGCTCTTAGGGAGGATCGCTAACTAATTTGGATATTGTGGATAATCGGATTGCAGGAGTTTAGAAAAAGAACATTATCATAGTCAAGTAAAGGGTGGCAAATAATTTCGTAAATTTTTAGGGCAGTTTTTATGGATAATCCATTGTTTTTGTAGGTTAGATTCCTAAATAATTTGGCTCTTGTAATGATTTTTGCCTTCTTTTAAGCTGTATGTACTTTTGATCTATGGTAATGCTTAGGTATTTTATAGACGTAGAAGGGGAACAATTGTATGGGAGATATGGATATTATGTGTAAGATTGTTGTTACGGGGATAGGGAATTAGAAGCTGGGATTTTTGGGGATTGATTTTAATTCGCCATTTTGCACTGGCTTGCAATAATAAGCTGCTGAAGGGAAGAGTTTCAGGTACGAAGGGTACATGGAAAATGAGGGCTGTGTCATCTGCAAATTAAAGGAGATATTTTGAGGGATTAAAGTGAAGGGGGGGGTCAGGGTTGTAGATGTCGAAGCAGAAGATGTTATAAAGTAGTGGGGATAGAGGGGATCCTTGGGGTAGACCTTATACAGGAGTAAAAGGAGGGGAGTATGAGTTGTTGATTTGGACTTTGAGGTATCTGTTTGAAACAGTTTTTATTATTTTCTATATTCTATTTTCTAATAATTGTCAATTTATATATTCCTGACTATAAATTTTGCAAATATTTTTAGTTAATATTGTATATTTTTGAGAATTTATGCATTACATTATTTTGTTAATTAACATTACGGAATTTGGTTGAGTTAAATTTTTATATTTATGACAAATGTCAATTTTCATTTATGTAAACTCTTATAAATGAAAATGAATATTTCGTATGTTAATTCATTGATATTCAAAATGTCAGAAAATCTAAAACGTCGACGATAAAAATAATCTGATATAAAATAACAACGAAAAATATTTAAAACTGAAACAAATATAAAGATAGTTAAGTTTTGTGCCTATTTGTTGTGGATAATTCATATTTTTGACAGTTGGTATCTGTTATGTAGTAAATATTATATAACGGTTGATATTTTCAAATTTTGTAAAATGACAATTTATATTTTAGAAAGAGTACATTTAGATCAAATAAATATGAAATTAAAATATAGATGACTTGTCCGTTTTGGGCAATCGATCGAGTTGATTTATTTAGAATAGATACATTTAAGGGGTTGCTGGCAAATTCGATACTTATTTGCTGTTTATGAGTTGGGATATTGGGAATTTATATTTTATATATTTGGCATTTACCAAATTTAATTTTTAACAGTTAACATGTCATATATTTAAAAATAGAAATTTTATAGTTTTGACAACTGACATCTCTGATTTTTAGAAATTGATGTTTCATATTTGTTTTTCGTTTTAAATGAATCAATAATATTTCAAATTCCGTAAATATCTGATGATTCATTGTATTTTTCAACAGCTAACATATTACATGTTTAATAGTTGATATTTCATAATTTTATTACATAACATTTAACAATTTGTTGATAAATACTTTTGACAATTGCATACGAATAATTTTAAGAGTTTATATTTCGTGTTTCATGTTAATTTTTTCTCACTTTTTTATCTGTTGAAATTTTGGATTTTAAAGAGTTAATATTTTAGAATTTTTCGAAGTAACATTTTATATTCTATATTTTTAACTTTCTGCGTGTCATTTGGTTCATGTTCCAATTTCATTAACACCGGCTGGAGAATTTTTACATCAAAGATCGGTAAGTTTATCCGAAAAAGTATTTTTGGTCAAGAAAAGTCTATCGGTCTTGATATTTGACATCTTCTTCAGAAGCCTGCAACTTAAGATAAAATACCAACAAATATAATTATTTTAGAAGCACAACAAATATTTGAATCATCCCAATTTGGCCTGAACAACTAGCTGGCTTCAAGTCGATGAGATTTTCCTTGGCAAGTCTTATTAAATATTGTATTGTATTAAAAATATCCGCTTCGCTCCTCTTCTATGCAATCTCTTCTGGAGCTATTTGAAAAAAAATCGGTGGGGTCTAGAAAGAGTGTCCTTTCACAATAACCAATTCCATATCTGTGAATGCGACTGAAGTTGATATGGAATCTCCTCACTCTTGCTGTCATTAGCAGCTCTACTTTCAAATGTCAGAAAAAGGGTTGATTTTAGTATATTTCAAATATATTTTTCAATTCGGATTTTTATTTATGTATTTCTTAATATTTTTGACTTCTTTCTTAAAATAATACATAAAAACCAAATTACAAAAACATACGTAAAATTTTATTCGAAAGAAGCACTGGCGGAATTCATAATAGATTATATTCTTCCACTCATCCACTCATCCACTCAACATTGGCACCAAGATGTTTGGAAGGTCAGCGATCTTCGTCCACATCTGGAAGCTTCTATTTTGTCCTTATTTTCGTTTTATATACACTTTTTAGGAATAATTTCTGGTAGTTAATGTCAGCATGATAGATTTATGTATTGAAAGCTCGGGTATGAATTTATAATTGTTGAGACCTTTTCCATGTCATAATGTGGGTCTTTACAAAACTGTTGAAATTGTAAAAATGCGGAATTTTGAGGCCGCCTGGTGTGTCTGGATATTGACGATTTTATATGGCTTCGTCGAAGTTAGCAAACGTTTAATTTCCAAATCTGCCCATCTTCCTTCGATGTTATATATAATCAAACTCAATGCACACAGAATGCACCAAGAAATGTATGCTTTTTGACGATTATCGTGTTTTATAGTTACTTATTATAGCGGTTACTTCACGCTTGAAAATTATGAATAATTCTCTGGATTGTTTGAATTCGTGGAAAGACTCTTATAATAGTTTTTGTCGTCAGATTAATTTGTAGCTCTTGCCTTAGAAATTCTCCACTCGTCGCAAAGAGTTACTCACTAACTAACGACGAAAATTTCCGGCAAGAGTCCGACTACTTATTGTATTGTGTTTGTAGTTGACAGGGAAGCAATAATCCCTGTCAACTACAGACAGAGGCCTATTTTTAATTATTTTGGATGTAATCAGAAAAAGCGGTCTATGGCTGCCATTGAAGAGGAAATATTAACTTTATGTTTTTGTTAAACTTCCGTGTTAGTAAAGTTAGTAAAAGTCAGTATATACAAAAAAAAATTTTTATAGGACATTCTTATGTGAAATTGTTGAACTGTCAAATGCATTAAAAATAACTTTAAAATTTATGTTGCAATTAACTAAGAAATCATCTATTGATTTGATATTGATGTATTTATCCACATTTGTAAAGTTAAAAAAAACTTACCAACACGACTGTATACAAAATATTAGACCCTACATGGAAATATTCAAAACAAGTTCAAATCAATTTCTACTCTCGTCCAATGCCGCATTGATGATTCTGCTGACAGTCTCTTTGATGATTTTTACCAAATTACCTGCCATATATGGCTTATTTTTTTTTACAGAATTTGAACATTATTGTTGATCTTCTTCACCCTTATAAATAAGGAATGCAAAGTACACATTCTTCTGGGCTCTTGCTCAGAAAAATTTTGAAGCTACACACAGTGTATTACTGATGTTGCAATATGCTGTTAATTATGCTCGACAGTTGCTACCCTTTAGCACAAACTTCAAACTTATAATTTAATTTAATTTTAGAAGAACTTAAAGTTTATTTCCTTTGCATAGAGGTGTTTTTTAGGTATTCTTTTTAGGGTACCATGGCCGTTTAACGGTCGTTAGTTAACATCATGTTGAGAATAATAGTCTTGTTGGTCGCTGCTCGCAACAACTGTATTGTAGTTCCTTAGTTTTTCAACCAGAAAGTTCTTTTAGCACCCAGTTGCATAGTTAGTTATAGGATTTGGTACGAAAGTATTTATTTTATTTAGTCATACTTTATTCGAGATCCGGAATATTCTAAACGGCACATAAATAATTAATTACATTTTCATTGTCTGTATAAAGATGTTTTATTTCCTCTTTATTTGTTACTTTATAACGTCTTATTAGTTTAATGACACCCACTGTCTGCGTTAATCGCAAAAAAAGTCGGCAAATTGATTAAAGCGAATTATTTAATGCGCTCGGGGCGTAAACCCTTCGAAATATTTATGGCAGAGCGGCTCTAAATTACAGCTACCGGAAATGATTAATTAATACGCTGGGTGCTTAAATTTTCCGGATCATTTGCTTTCGATGACAGCGTCATGCTAAAGGTCGTTGTTAATGGCGTATCAGGTGAATGGAGGACACCCCTACCCTCCTTCCAACCGATGAGGTATAATTGTACTAACATTCATCAAACAGAAACGCGAGAACGTATTTTGTTTGACGATCATGAATATTTCATCATGTAACTGTTAGGTATGAATAATAGGTAAATGTATGATACTATTTGCACTTGCATAATAAATAGGTGTTAATTTATTACATCGATTTTGTTTCTGTTTGAAGGATAGAGCTGCAGTAAACAGAATCTATAAATTCCCGACAATTTTATATTGTAAAGATTTGTAATAATTTATTAAAATATATATTTTTATTATACAGACATATTTTATCTTTATAAAAATCTGGATTGCATTTTTCGTGTCCATAATTTCCCGCTGGCCTTTATCAAAATAAAGAATGCTGCGTGGGTTTAGCGAAATCACCTGGGCCCGCCGACGATCCCCTAAAAAGTTGCTTAATCAACAGAATTTATGATACCAAGTCCTCTACTTCATGAGAGACAGGGGGATTTTTTTTTGTGGTAAACCTCACTTTCAAACATTACTTTATCATGTTAACAAGCTTTTTTATAGGTTGTGTTCGTGATGGTTATAAGTAGCTTGAAGGGTTTGTTCTTATAATTTATATTATATTGTAATGTTATTAATAACTTTCTTTTAAAAATATCTTAGAATTGGACCTTTATGTGTGTTATTACATTTACACATGAAATTTATATACTTTTAATTCTACAAATAATATATCGAAACAATGTTATTGAGTTTGATCATTATGAAGATGTACTTTATAGTAAACGCCTCCATAATCAAATATTTAAGTTGTTTTATGTCAGATAAATCAATGTAAAAACATATCTAAGACTTATTTAAATATTTTTTTAAATAAACAAATATTTTTTTAAATATTACCATAAAGGTGCAATCTATTATCTAAGAATTACACTAGATCGCTGTTTGAGTTGATAACCACCGACAAATCAAGGGAACTGTCAAAAGCGACCATTATAACAATAATAATGTAAACTTTAATTTTCATTCCCTCACAGCAACAGCCACGAATCGGTTTCCCTGCATCCAACTGCGCTATACTGATGAGATTCAAAATAAATTGAAACCATTTAGTGACTGTTGTTGACAGGGAACAATAAATAATACTATTTTTCAATATAGATCTAAATATTATTCGAAAAATTAATCATTAGAAAGTTTATTTTTATTAATTATTTTTCTGTGTAAATAACAGCCACGGACCGGTTTCGATCTTTTTGGATGTCATCAGCATAGCGCAGTTGGAGACGGAATCAAGATTCACTTTATTTTTATTTAAAATAATGCTAATACAAAATAATTAAATTCTTATAGATACAACAGATGTGACATAATAAAAAAATTGTAAAAAAACAACTAAATATTTTATTATAAATAATAGTATTTATTATTATATCAATAAGAAATAAGCTCATTCCAATAGACGGATGAATAAAAAAATTCCTCTCGTGCTCCGAAAATACGATAATCATGATAAACGATAATGGCACAGGGGCAAAGGTGCACGCGATAATTTATACGTGGGGATGAAGTTTCTGCGCGTCGATTGCTGTTCATCTTTATTACGGAATACTTCGACGGCGGCGAAATTGGGAACCCATTCTATGTCAAAGAAAGCATAATTTTATTAATTTTTTCCATATTAAATTCCGAAATTACTTTTTAATTTCATAGCGCGCAAAAGTTTTACTTGCCACAGATTAAATTTGTAAAACTTTCAACGAGTTATTTACGAACTTGCGAATTGAAGTTTTTTTATTTTATTTTCATGTTTTATTAGCAACTTTAGGTAAACTGTTGAAATTGATGCGACTGTATCCCGGTAAAGGCAACTTGTTGATAAAGGTAAAGCTAAACAAGGGCTTTTAGATGGCGATGTTGACTCTTTAATAACTCTAATGTAGAGTTCTGTTTCGTTTCCTGGAAATACTAATAATTGATTTATTGAATAAACAAGCTGCTTGGATAATCGTGGCACGTATAAACAGTGATATCAGCACAATTTAATGTGTAAATTAAATTAATATACGGATGCTGTGTTGATGGAATTTAAAATAGTAAGGAAGGGAATTCATTTCTCCCAGCCTTAGTGCTCCATTACCTTACATATGATAACTAATTTTTCTATTGTTGTTATTGATTGTTATTTTAGGGGTTAAACATACAGCTGTTGATTTTATAGAAAGACTTGAGCTACATAAATGTTATATAAATGGCATATTTGCGGCAGTTTCTTGAATCTACATTAAAAGCGTTAAAAAACCATTAACCCGTGCCACCAACAAAGCATTATCAGATTGTAAATTTCCATCATTTTTAAAAATAAGCAAAATTATCCCGACACACCAAAAACACACTAGTTAACTAACGATAGACCGATTAAATACTACTTATTTATTTAAAAATATTTGAAAGAGTCTTATACAATCACATACTAAACTACCTCAAGCGTCAAGAAATCCTCTGTAAGCGACAATTTGGGTTTAGAAAAAATATCACAACCCCGAGTGCTATTTTCCACTTTTTAAACATTATCCTTAACAATTTTGATAATAATACCAAAGTTCTGTCAATCTATATTGACCTAAGAAAGAGATATGATACAAGGAAATGACTACCACCTCCTAGCATCTTACCACACTGGGAGAAAGCATTTAACCAGTACATATATTCAAAATAACTTTATAATTCACAGATAGCACATATATTCTTAGGTGCATTTTTGTTAATGATATGCCTTTTGCTATAAATGCTCATTTAATTATATTAACTGACGGCACAACAATCAATATTGAAAATCAATGTATAAATAGTTCAAATTGTGCATCCAATCAAACTATGAGCTAAGATCGTACTTTAATATAAATAACTTAATAATGAATGCATAAAAAATATTAATTATAAATTATAGATCATAAATGGGTCAAACAAATATCAAAATAAATGACAAAAAAATCGAAAACAGATCAAGTACAATTTTTTGGATAATTTTTGGATATCCGAAATGAGATGCACATACACAGTTAATATTCGGAAAGTTGGATCGGTACTCATACCTCATATATGCAACTAGGGAAGATATCCACAAAGAGGATGCACGTATTTTACATATGTCTTACTGCCAGCCTCAATTAACGACTATTATTCTGGAATTGCACTCCCGAAGCAAACATCTAAAAAGTCTTTATGTCCCAACAGAGACTGATTCGAGCTATATGTAATAAGAGACCAAACACTAGCCGCAGAGGCTTGTTTAAGAAACTAAAAATTATGCCACTCTTAAGTTTATACATTTAAAAAACTCTTAAATTTGTCAATACCAACTGTTTAATATACACCAAACCCCATATGATTACAACACCAGACAACTTAAACTTCCTAAACATTACAACATGATACCATATAGAATTATGAGCATTAGTGACCGAGAAGAAGTGAAATTAACAGTAGTACCACCACTTAAAAACTAAAAAAATAATACTTGAAACAAAATAAATTTTAAAAACTTTTTTGTTTCTTAATAATATATATCTTTTATGTTTTGCATCGAATCGAAAATATATGTTTTTCGTGGCTGTATTTGTTTAAAAAATGTAAATTATGTGTAATAATAATTACCATATGTCTTTTAATAATTTATTGTTAACTTTGTTAAAGTTCATAAATATTCATATTTGGAGAAAACAGATTTATGCTTGTATTAAGATTTTACGAAGTAAATTGTTTGAAAAGTGTTAGATATTATCTTTATTTATTTTATCAATTGATATTATTTAAGTTTTATTTAACCAGTAAGTTTATTTACTTATTAATGAATGCATAATGAGCATACCATATTCATATTTTATTTTTTTGTCCGAAAACCGTTAAGATATCAAATATGATTATCTTATTATTATTATTTTAAATAAAAAATCAAAATCAAAAATCAAAATCTCTTTTATTTTCAAAAAATATGTACATACAAATAATAATAATAATAATAACAATAATACTTTATTAGTGCTAATGAGAATATAAATCTTACACACGTCAAATAAATATCTATTTTATATATATATACAGGGTGTCCCGTTAATGCGGGGAAATGGCTGGACCATAGATTCCTGGGGTCAAAATATGATGATTTAACGCAACTTATTTATATCCAAAAATTTACGGTTAAGCCGGAATTTGGCTTCAAAGTTTCAAAAAAATTTATTTCTTTTGTTTATAACAATTGAACGCTTTATTTGATTTGAATGAAATTTATTATTAATAGGTACCACAATATCATACATCATTTCAGTTATTGTGGACATTAGTGATTGACAGGAAGTATAAAAAACAGTAGTACCACCACTTAAAAACTAAAATATTTTTTTATTCGTGCATCGAATAAAATCCAAAAAAATTTATTTGAAAGGGCATTAGATTTAAAACTTTTTTGACTCTTACTAGTTTTTGATATCTTGTACGGTTTTTGCACAAAAAAATAAAATATGAATATGGTATTAATATTTAAGACAGATTCTACGATTTTATCGTTGATTCCTAAGCCATCTACTTCGTTATATATGTTATTATATAATAATAATACTGAATTCTTTGTCTGTATAACTGTATTTATTTTAAATATTATTATTATCTAAGATTTTACTCAGGATTGGAAGATGATTGATGGAATTCTATCTGGTGACATGGCTTGGATCTAGCTCTTTTTACGAAATTTTAGTGCCTAATTATAAATTATGAGTTTACTAAAATAGGTTTCCTCTATGTATACTTCATTAGGTGTTGGGTAAACAGATGATATATAGGATTATTTGTTAATATTGTTGACAAAGTATTTTTTTTAATGTTGTCTAAAAATTAAAAAATATTATAAAAATATTTTTGCAAATGTATATGAAATGCTATATTTTTATATCATTTCAACGATGATGTCAGGATCAATTAATTTCTTGATATATTCTCTCATTTTATTTTTGAACAGTGCCCTGTACTTTTTACCTTGTAAATATTTTTTTGGTTGCCAAATGCTGAGACCTACGTTGTTTTTCCCGTACAATCATGTTTGTATAAATTACGTGTGATGGCGTTAACTCTTTTAATAAACAAAAATTGAATTATAGCAAAAAAATGTGTGCATTACATTACTTAAACTATATCTTAATAGCTACCCAGATTAATAATTCTCATTTCAAATGGTTTAAGTCTAAACTTGATCTTTTGTAAGCTGAAGATTCATTGTAAAGTATTAGTGTGAAGAGTTTTTCTTTCAATATTGAATAATTAGGCTTTATTGTTAAGGCCAATAGACTTGTATATAGTATTAATTATGCTATATATTTTGTTACGGTTTAAAACTACAGCATATCTTAATCCTACCTTTAATTGCTCTAAATGATTTCAATCAACCAATGTAATTATCTCTGGTTGAGTTAGGCAACATTATTTGGTTAGACAAGCAGTCACTCGTTAACATAGGTGGTGTTGAACACTCTCTCATTTTCGTTTTGGTCGTGGTGCGGAACACACGTATTGTTTTGAGTCAGTGCCGCCGTTATTGACATTTAAAGTACCACATGGTACGTACGTTTATAGTTTAGTGTGAAATTATTGCTGGGACAATTTTGTCGTTCTAAGAGGATTTGTTATCATGTGCATCGCAGTCGTTCCTAACCTGCAAGAAGTTATGAAAGGAAGGATGAAAGGTATGACCTTTAATTAACTTCAATTATTTAACGTGTGTTATATTATATATTTCATTTCGGTTTTATAGTAGAAATATTCCCCAGTACATGATAGTATTAAATGTGTAGTATTTGTACGTATATGTAAAGCGTGTACAAAAACTTTCTTTCTTATCCAATAATTTCTGTGGAATTGTACATCGCAGTATGGTTATCGAAAGAAAAAACGCAGATAGTATTGTCTTCTCAAATTTTGTATTTTTCCAAACACTTTACTTCGTGATATGTTGTTAAATAATTCCAATTAAATTATATGTTTGTGTAATACTTACAAGGTTACAATTTGATTGCAACTTTGTTTTTATTTTAACATAATCGGCATTTGATTTTGTTTAAATTATCTAATAGTGCTTAGTAATACTATTAGCATTTAAGCATTCATATAGTCTGTTCGTTGGATCTTTCGTCGTACGTCACAAACTATCGCTTCGAGAAACGACGCAAAAACATCCAGTCTGATAAAGTAAACCAAATGCGTTAGAAAAAGAACGCACCGTAAAACTTTCGTCGTTTTTTGAAGCGATAGTTTGTGACGTACGACGAAAGATCCAACGAACAGAGTATAAGTCATTAAATTGAGATTCGCGCTGGCTTAGTTTATTGTTTTTGGGTAGTAGCGGTGTGCTCTCATGTTTTTCCAGAATTAACTGCTAACAGCAGTGAGTCAATTAATTGTTTTCCTTTTTATTATTCTAACTAGAGTAATAAAATAGCGGAAATTTTTGTTACATCAAATACTTAAAACCATTTCAGCCGTTAGTTTAGTCACTCAGCCATCTTAAACCCCATTTTGACAATTAGATAGTTAAAACTCACCCATTAAAATACAAGATTTTAATGAATCAATATTTTAATGAGCGTAACACGTGTTGTATGATTTACATACATTCACAATAACATTTTTTAATTTTCTAATATTAAATTATTGATGTCTTTGTTAAATTTATTGAAACGTCTTTAAGTCTTAGAATGTCGGCGTTTCCTTAGTGGTACATTTTGATTAAAAATTAATAAAACACTTTTCACTCTGTTTTACCACAATAATAATTTATTGACTACGACTACAGTTTCGATCATAAACTGATCATTATCAAAAATAAAGTCAAAATTCGACAAGATTGGCCGATGTAAATTCCTTTACATGAATCACACTTTAATTTGTAACTTCCTGATTTGATAAATTGTAAATCATGTAAAAGAATTTACATTGGTCAGTCTGATCAAAATTTTGAAACACATCTTAAATAATACGAACGAGTTTTTAGATTAAAACATAACAATTCTACTTTTGCTAATCATTTATTAGACAATAATCATATTTTCGGTAAGGATGTACTTTCAGTAATCCACTTTACGGATAAAGGTTGTAATGTATTTACTGGAAGCGCTAGAGATTTATAAAGCTAAAATTAATCCCGGTTTTTTCCTTCTTAAAGACCAAACTGAAATAATGTATTCTCCTCTTTCGAAGGTGTATAAATATCGCCTGTTAAAATTTTTAAGTACTTTATGTTTGATAATGATCAGTTTATGATCAAGATTATAGTCGCAGACAATACATATCTATTTGTGGTAAAACAAAGTGAAAAATGTTTTATTTAATTTTAAGTCTCAGGTTTATTATTTATTTAAATGTTTTGGCATACCTGTTTTAAAATTTGTTTAAAGTTATATGAAGGAAGGGGATATTTATAGGTTCTTTTTTAATTATAGCATTAGCTTTTGAATTTAAAGTGTTAAGGTACGAGTCATACCCCAACACCGCTAAAGTGGTAGAAGGGGTCTACGATTATATATATATATATATATATATATATATATATATATATAATTTTGAATAACAATAGGTAATGTTAGATGATTTGTGTAATATCCTCAGATCCCTTATCAAAATTACAATTCTTTTAGTCACAGAAAAATTCAAGCAGGTATTTTTATTTGGAATTAAATAGATAAATTTCCAGAGCATTGGGTAATACTTATTAATTATAATGAGTGGGTAGGGGATTTTTAGTTGCTTGTACATAAAAGAATATCTAGGATCTTACTTTGGTTATTGATCATAATAAAACGAATGCGTATGAAATTTGATTGTTCAGTGAATATTGCGATACTAAATATTTATCTAATTAAAATATTCTCTAATAATCGCGTTATAATAAATTAATAAATAAATTTTAAAAAAGTGGGAATAAATGCATACAATAAATATATAAAGTGGAAGGCGATAAATATAACGGTAAAATAAAGAGCTTTGTTTAAAGGGTCGAAACATTTTTGGGGATTGGCTTTTTCAGAACTTATAGAAGCATATGTGATGACAACTATTCTTCCCCTTAAATTTTTGGAGTGAATAGATTCTGAAATGAATACTAATTTGAAGGGCTAAAAGGGATTTTAGATATTTTTTATTAACATTGACAAAATCGATATTATTTTAGATTTGTATTATTTAAAATAAACACGATTTCATATATACACAATTCTGGTAAAAAAATATATATATTTTGGGTCGTTTTTATTTATAACAATATTTTTAACACGTTATAAACACTATTTTAATATATAAGAGTAACATTAAATAAAAAATGAACTCCGTTTACATATTTTAGGGAATATAATTTCTATCAGAGGATTTTAAAAATTACTATATTTGTTAAAATTAATACAACACTTTTATTTGGCTGATAATAATTTTTAAATTAGTCATTAAAACTCATTTACATTTTATTAAATATAATAATTATTTTAGTAAAAGTGCCGTATATTTTTGTAAAGCTGATAAGAAATGTATAAGTAAAATCGTAATTTAATATTTTTTTAAATGATTTCCTTACTTATCTCTTGGTAAAATATTATAAACTATTAGGTAAAGAATTGATAAACACTTGATTTGGTTCACGAATTTACTCGACTAGGTCCGCTTGATACAGCTTTATCAAAAGTGATTATAAAAGAAGCCGGCAAGTTTTTATATTTAGGTTATGTGCTTTAAGTATAGGGGAAGTCCAAATCTCTTAGTTGTCATTAACGACGGGTTAACTTCGATTTATGACTCTATTTATTTTAAGGCCTTCTCTCATATTTAAAATAAATCCCTTATTACTTGAGTATAAAAACTTAAAATTATTTACATGTATAAAATAATTATGATTTATCCAGCGAATTGCAGTGCCACATTGTCTATTATTTGAAATTGAATGCTCACATTCGACACACTTAATCTCGTAAACACCACGCACATTATTTTTATTCACATGAGGTTTATTATTTAATAAAATTTACCTAAATTCGATGTACCAACAAATGATATCAAAATCCCTTTCTTTAATTATTATCAATTAAAAATTAAATTATCAATAATACTAAAGGAAGGGATTTTGTTATCAATTGAACCAATTAATCGAATCTACGTAAATTTTTGTTAAAAAATAATAAAGTAAAGTTTGCGTTATATAAACTATTCAACAACCCATATAAATAAAATTACTACAATAACAGAAGGGGTTTAAGCATAACCTGTAGGTGTTTGGTATTTTATTAATAAAAAATCGATCAAAATTCCTGATAAAATTATTAATAAGGATGTTTATCGGATACAAAATGTCTCGTTATTTCACGAGCACCTACAGACTATTGAATTATTTAATGAAGTTTACAGTAGATCTTCTTATATGGACGACTATTACTTTTAAGACGATATGTCTTGAGGAATATGAAGAAAATCATGCCTAATTTAACCATGCTGCAGATCGATCAAATAGTCTTTTAATTAAGGATTATGCAAGCGCATTATGTGTACCCCATTCCATTCGCGAACCCTTATAAGCGGTATATTTCCCTAATCAGTACTTTTTATTCCTTTGTATAAATTTGGAGATAAGAATAATATTATTAACTATAGGTCATTACTAGTATATGCATTTTCTCAAAGTTCCTCGAACAAATTATATCTAATGAAATTTATAGTCGGGTGCAACATGATATGTCTATGAACCACCATAGATTAAAAAACAAAGTTCCATGATAAACTTATTTAACGTCGCACATAAAATATTATCAGAATTATAGCAACAATATTGTGTTGATTCAATTTACACTGGCCTGTCGAAGACTTCGTGTTAGAATTTTAAACTATTTAATAAAATATAATATTAGTGATAACATTTCATCTGTGAATTAATCTTATTTATCTAATTAGAAACAAATCGTTGATATTGACGGCCAGAAGTTTTCACCTTATATTTGTTGAAGATCAACTTGTGGTGTCCCACAGGAGTCAAATTTACTGTTCTTATAATATTTATAAACACTGTTACTGACATACTAAAATGTAAATGGTCAATTTATGTGGATGATTTTAAATGATTCAAATCAATACATACAGTATTTTCTTGTATAATATTACAGAATAATTTTAATAGTGCGTTGATCATGGCCTACGTATTAACATTAAAAAATGTAAAGTTATATCTTTTTATTGTAAACTTAATAGGGTGTTGTTTAACTATACAGTTAACAGCAGTTATTAACAAAGTTACAGGAACAACTGACATTGGTGAAATATTTGATAAGCAATGAACGTCTAAATATAAGCATTCAGTCTGCACTAAAAATATTTTCAATATTTCTTGGATCTTTGGATCTTAACGGCGTTCACTTCGTGGTATATTTCAATATTAGTAATAAAGAAAACACTTTTACTTTTTTATACCTCTTTTAATTTTATTTTCAGTGACTAGTTTCGATAATGATTACCGTGTAGTCGAAACTAGTCACTGAAAATAAAATTTAAAGTGGTATAAAAAAGTAAATGTGTTTTCTTTATTATTAATTTTCAATATTTGTTCTTGAAGGCGATTTAATAAGACAGAATATTATTACATTGTACAATTCAGTTGTGGACAGAAAATTAAAATATTGTGCGCCTGTTTGGTGCCCAAATTATTTATGGTATATTATACAATTATTTGAGAGTATTGAAAAATATTCTTAAATATCTATACCACTTTAAATTTAGAGTAGTTCTTCCAGCATCTGTTATCTATGATATATTACTATCTGTATTTTTTCTATGCTATAAATTTTACAACTTCATAGATATACAATCATATTTTTGTGTTTTTTGTCACCTATTGCCTTTTGACTTAGGCAACAAAATATTAACTTTATATATACACATTAAATTCCATATAGATAATCCAATGTTTCTTAATATGTTGCATTACTATGTTCCACGATTTTTTACTTCATTAATATTTGATTTAAAAAAATATAATATTACCCATGTTTCAAATTAAGCATTACATAATATATTATATCATAAGTAGCTATCATAATATTACTTACTTTGTGACATATTTAGTTCTAGTTTATGTATGTTAAGCAGAATGTTAATTTGTAACGGCATAAAGAAGAGTTTTATTATTCAGAAGTATTGTAATTAATTTAATTATTTCCCAGTACTTTCTGTTAGGAGATAAATTAATAAATAAATAAAGATAAATAAATAATCGATTGATATTTCATAAAGAATTTGTAATATTTTAATTTGCCCTAATTAACATTAACGTATATTCTACTAATTTGACTCTTTCTGCTTTGTGTTCCAAAAATGATGTCGTAATTTTAGTACATATTTTAAGAATTTATAAGTAATTCTGAGTTAAGGATTAATAGGGTTTTACCTAAACCACTGCGGACTTCAATATAATGATAGAAATTAAAAAAAAATAAGAAAACTAAAACAAAAACTTAAATGTAAGCATATGTGACTAGAAAAAGAATAGAGGATGTTGATTGGTCTAATAACGCATTTATATAAAAAAATAGAAAGGAAAGAACACAATAAGAAAAAAACAACATTTTTATACTGCTATATAATTTATAATATTATAAAGATGGCGCCAACAACTAATGAAACTAACGCGAAAATAAGTGTGAAAAGTGCAGACAAAAAGTAACAGATGCTAGACTGTGTATTGAATGTGCTAACAACTACCAAAGAATATTTATCAAAAACAATCAGCCAATTGAAAGAAATAAATAGATCTTTAAAATTAAATAATAGAACTCTAATAGAAACTAATAAATATTTATTAAACAAATTAAACGGAAAAGAGCGCAAAAAAGAAAACCAATCCAGAAAACTATATTTATAGTTCCACAAGTCAACCAGAGATGAGCGACACAATTCATTCATACTCAAACCGAATAAAAGGCACAATGAAAGAACCAAAAACCAAACTCCAAACAAAAATCTTCAGAGATAATAACGGCCACAGGAGACACCAAAAACAAAGCGAAGATAACTGTACCATTTTAACAACAAGATATTCAAGAATAAAGTGAATCATCAGGAGAACGGAAAACTGTGCAAGTAAAAAGAAGGCAATAATATCGAGAAAATCGAGGCATAGAAAATATAACTAATGACAAAATACTAGCCGCACCGCGCTTAGTCTATTATGTCATCGGGAGAACAAATGCAAACACTACTAAAAATGACATTGAACATTATATACGTAACAATATCTGCCCAATTGGTCATTTAAAAATAACGAAACTAGAAATCAGCATTGAAAAACAATCCGTTTTCAAAAATGTATATTACGTAGTGACAACAAAAATAAAATAAACTGGTCAATAATTATTAACTTCCTAGGCAAATGTACCAATCAATGTATAGTGTACAAATACATGCAAGATAAAGAAGATGGATTAAACAATTATTATAAAAACATAACGAGAGAGGAAGTTAGCAGAATTCCGAACGTTGCAATAATTAGCAATTGTATATCGGTAGACAAATAAATTCTATATCATATACTTGTTTCTCATTAATCACTTGGTGAAACATTATGTTAATATATAGGTTTTATAATTAAAATCACTTAGTTTGTTTCACAGATAAACAAACCTATATAAATAAATTCTATATTTTTAAAACCTGTTACACCTTTGGAAATTATCAATATTACAAACTTATTAAAACCAAAACATCGCACGGTAATGATAAGATCGCTAAGATCACCATATTTCTAATAAATGCTGCTAGTCATGAACTTATTATATCTTATTTATTTAAGATTACCTTTGAAATCTTTTCCAAAGTGCTTAAAGGAGGGCATACTAGTACCAGTATAGAAAAGCAAAGGATATCCAAGTAACTTTAAAATTTATCGATCCAATATCCTGCTTCTTGCTTTTTCCAAAGTGTTAAAGAAAGCAATAGCAGGACTAATTATAAATTATAATAAATCATATAATTTATTAGATATTGCACAAAATGGGTTCGTCAAAAAAGTCGACGACCACTGCCATATTTTTTGTGTGAGTTGAGAGGTCAGAGATGACTTTGGGACTCTTTCTAGACCTCTCAAAGACATTATATACAGTTAGTTATAAAATATTTCTTGAAAACCTGGAACATTATGGGATTAGGAGGATCAGTCTAAACTTATTTCGTACATATTTAGAGAATAGAATACATAGAACAAAAATTAATGTAAAACTCTCTCATATAAAAACAATCAATATTTTAAAACCTCTTGGTAGTATTTTGGGACGTATATAAACAACTTACCCAAAAGCATTCGAAATAAAAAGACAGTTCTAACTACTTATGTAGAGACCAAGAGACTAGGTTTCAAGTTCCAATGAATCTGAGTTAGAGCTCAAATGCAAAATTGGCCTCATGAATAGGTTATTGGTAAAAACAACAAAAACAAATCTAATCTTAGTTAAGACAAAAAATAAAGCTAATACACTAGGAACAGTTAATTTACAAAATCATGTAATTGAATTTAAACTGGTAAAATACAACGTGTTATTCGCCCAGAATGTTACGTCAAGTGCTGGACAAAAACACTTTGCTAATAGTCTATAAATCTAATTACTAATAATAAGATATGTTCTTATACATTATGGCTGTTCAAGTTACGCAAAAGCTATCTTAACAATCCAAAAAAGAATTACAAATATTTTTTTACGCAGATTATAGAGTTAGTTGTCCTTGATACTTTCGAATGGCAGTTTAACTTACTTTTTATGTTTTATATTATTTGATAATGACAAACTAAAGTTTTGGAAACTATAGCTACAAGTGCAAATAAAAAAGTGTTACTTTTTATAGCTTGTATTTATACTAAATATTATTATTTAATTCTAAATATAAATGAAAATTCAATGAACACAACATCAGTCCTCATACAGAAAAATGTGCATACCCACCGCATCGACTAACTCTCTAAGAAACATCGCCTATGAACTTGAATATGTTGAGTGAACTCCGCCTTTCAGCTTGCTGTCGAAATTTTTCGTATATTTTTGTTTAATCTTTTATGGATTGTATTTGTAAAGCAAGTTTGATAAAGAACTTATTAATAAATAAATAAATAAATGAATTGCCATATTTTCTGCAAAGCATAAATCAATTCAAATTAAAGCTTGTGGAAAATTTAATTATGAAAGAATTCTATTCCATTGAATATTATATAGGCGTATAAAGTAATAACCGATTATTTCCAAATTTAAAATATATTTTTCGGTCTAGTTCTAAAACCGAGGTTTTATGTATTCACCATCTGATCAGTTTAATTGGCGCCTCTAGAATAACTGCTGATAACCAATTACCATGATTTTAATTATTAAATATGCTTATTAACCTCTAGACTGAATAAAAAGTATGTTTATACAGGGTTATTCACGCTATACGGCACGGAATATTGTGGCCAAAATACGTGACTTTCAAAAAGTTTCACTTTGGGGATATATGGGGGTGTATTAGAGCTACTTTTTAAAATTACTTTCATAATATACAGGGTGTCCCAAAAACCCTAAAAGTATCAAAGTTGTGTTTTTTTTAATGAAACACCCTGTATTTTATTGCATTTTTGGATCCTTCGACCAAAATAAGTGTGTGTTTTAATAAGGTTTTTATTACTTAAACCTTAAGGTTTTTGAAATAATTTGAATTTTGTAAAAATTTAACCTAATTTTCATGTTTCAAATACTTAAAAAGTAATTAAGTTATGCATACCAAATTTACACTGAAATGTAACAATAGATCATATTTTATTTTTAATAATAATAATAATAAACACTTTATTCATATTAGGGAAAATACATGGCATACATGAAATTAGTATTAATTACAATTAAATACACTCACAATTAACCGCTAAATGAATACGTCAGAAAAAGTTACAATACTTTAATTTATGTATTCCGAAATAGAGTAAAATTCTTGCTCTACTAAGAAATTTCTTAATTTTGTTTTAAATTCATTCTCTTTAGTAATACACTTTAAGTAGCTTGGCAGTTTATTGAACATCCTCAATGCGCAGTACAAGGGTGAACTTTCATAGAGGGAGAGTCTATGCAGCGGGTATGCATATTTATCTGTGAACCGAGTGTTGTGAGTATGCTTTGGAATGAATGAAAGGAATTTTTGCTTATTTTTGAAATTGAAAACTAAGATTTCGTAGATATATAAACTGTAGAGTGTAAGTACGCCCGCTCTCCTAAATACTCCTCTACAACTGTCTCTTTGATTTAGGTTAAAAATGATCCTAAGTGTTCTCTTTTGAATAATGAATATATTTTTAGCTGATTTTGAATAACCGTAATGAATTAAACCGTATCTAATAATACTTTCGAAGTTTGCCTTGTAAGTTATTATTAATGTCTTAATATCTAGAACTCGTTTTAATATTCTCAGTGTATAACACACCGTATTTAATTTTGAGCATAAGTGATGGCAATGATTTGCCCAGTTTAAATTACTGTCGATTACCATTCCTAGGAAGTTGCATTTACTTTGAACAGTAAAGGACGTCTGACTTAATTTTATGTCGCTTGGTATATTTTGTTTGTTTTTTGTACTAAAAATAATGACGTTTGTTTTATTCGTATTTATAATCAATTTATTCATATTCATCCAGTTTTGCACTGTATTAAATAATTGATCAGCTTTTTCTTCCAATTCATCGGCATTAGAGGATGACATTAACAAGCTGGTATCATCGGCATATGTTGTTATGTTAGCACTTTGACTCTTTATATGCTTAGGTAGATCATTTGTATAAATAATGAACAAAATAGGGCCTAAAATGCTACCCTGCGGTATTCCAATATTGGTAATTTTTGACTCAGAAAGTTTGTTGTTGATTTTTACCCTATGAATTCTATTTGCCAGATATGAGCGGATTAATGAGTGACTTGTACCCCTAACACCGTAATACTCCAGTTTCTCCAGCAAGATTTTATGATTGACCGTATCGAAGGCCTTGGACAAATCGATAAAAATACCTAAGGGCATTTCTGATTTCTCCAAAGCGCTCATGATTTCCGTTATGTAATCAAATATAGCTGAATTTGTGGACTTCCCTTTAATAAAACCATTTTGCGAATTATCAAATAAGTTATTGGTTATAAAATAATTCATTATTCTTGTAGCTATTATTTTTTCTATTATTTTAGAGATTACTGACAAGAGAGTGATTGGCCTATAATTACTGAAGTCATTCGGATCACCTTTCTTATACACTGGTTTTATGATACCTTCCTTTAAACATTGTGGGAATATACCTTTTTCTAGGCTAATATTAATTAAATAGGTAAGTGGACCAACAAGTTCATTTATAGCAGCTTTGATTATTTTGGTCGGAATTTCATCATAGCCACTTGATGATTTATTTTTTAGTGAACATATAATATTAAATGTTTCTGCTTCAGTTGCTGGTCTAAGAAACATTGTGTGTATATGCCTATTAAGAGTACAACTAAATGGGAGTTCGGTTTCAATTGTGGGTCTCTTATTGAAGTAGTTATTTAATTCATTTTCTTTTCCTTCCAATTGTTTATATTTCTGCTTGTGATCATTACTTTTTCCTAGCATACTATTGATTATTGCCCAAGTAGTTTTAGTTTTATTATCACTACTCAATATTTGATTCGAAATTTCGTTCTTTTTGTCTTCAAGTAATAAAGTATCATATTCCTTTTTAATTTTCTGATATAGGTTTTTTGCATCTTCATTGTAGATTTTAACAACAGCTAAGTAGTCAAGTAACTGTTTTGTTCTTATAATAACTGGATTTTGATTTTTGATCTTATGTTTGGGAGATTGAGTTTGAGTGACCACAGGACAGCATGTATTTAGTGCCACATTGAGGATGTTCATGAAATCTAACCACACTTCATCAACATTGTCATTCAAGTATATACTATTCCAATCCACATATGAATTTAGGAAATGTACAAAATTATTTATATGTAACGAACTACATTTTCGAATTTTTTCATAATTGAACTGACAGTTGGTTCTTATTTCAGACGGCCATGATATTTGTTGCGCAAAATGGTCTGATACATGTGTTTCAAACACACCTGATTTGAAATCGCTTATATTAGTTATGATATTGTCTATAAGTGTTTCAGAGTTCTGAGTTACGCGTGTCGCACTCTTCACTACTGCAGTTGCGTTATAAGATTGTATGATGTTTTTGAAGTCAGTTGATTCGGTAGTAAAAATATTTAAGTCTATATTGAAGTCTCCTGCAATAAAATATTTAACTTTTTCGCAGAATAATTTATTTACTAATATTTCGAATTTATTTAAAAAATCACTAATTGTATTTTTACCAGGTGAGCGATACACTACTACGCACACGTATTTTATGTTTTTAGTAGACCATTCTACTGCCGCACATTCGAACGATCCACACACTGATAATTTTTTGATATCCAGACGCTCACTGCACTCAAAGTTTTTGCGCGCGAAGATAGCGGCTCCTCCGTATGCTGTTGAACGGTTCTTCGGGGAAGGTCTAGAGTAAGATGATACCAGTCTGAATTCTTCAATATTTGTGTTTTTAATGTTATCGTCTGTTTGCCAATGTTCTGTAATTCCGAGAAGTTGGCATTCCGTATGATTTTGAAGCATATTATTAATATTAATTGTTTTGTTATTTAATGATCTAACATTAAGATGTATTAGTGATACCGTTTGTTTACAGTTGTTAGTTACAGTATTGGATTTTGTCCTCTCTTGCGCTCGGCGAAAAAAGAATATTTTTGTATTTTTAAGTTCATTGGCCATTTACTAGGGTCAATGAATATTTCTTCATATTGTTTTTCAATTTCAATTTTCAACGCAGCTTCCGATTCGTTTTTAATGACTAATTTTGAAATTTTTACGTGCCCTTTTAGATAAAGGTTGTTACGTATGTAATATTCTAAATCATTTATGGTTGTATTTGGGTTTGCACGACCGATGAAATAATAAGCTAATCGCGGAACTGCAGCTATCTTGTCGTTCGTATTTCCCGTCCCCATTATTACCTCGCTTCTACGCTTCTTCTTTGATTGGACCGTTTTCCATTCATTAATGGAATCCTTTTTTTTGTGCGAGTCCCGATTTACTGGCGAAATATCTAATAAGGTTTTATTTTCGTTTGCGTTGTTGTACGTACTTGGTTTTAATTGTGATATCTTTTGCTCGTTTTCGGAATGTACTTTAATTGAATTATTTTTATTTTTATTCATCTCACGAGTTTTTGTGACCGGATTTTTATTGCAGATTTCTGTAGTTTCACAGGAATCGTAGAGTTCTATCGTTTTATTGTTTATATTACAGTTTTCTGCTGTTTCGCAGGAATTGTAGATTTCTTCCTTATTATTATTTAAATTTAGCCTTTCTAACAAGTATTTGTTTGTTATAATTAGAGACTCGTTATTTATCTTCAGTGTTCGATTCATGTCTTCCAATTGATCTATCATTTTTGTTAGATATTCAATTTTTAATTTTAGACAGATATTTACCTCTACCGCCTCTTCTTCATCATCCGCGGAGGTTAGGTTCACATCGCTTACACTATTGGCTTTCTTACGGTCCGAGCAGACATGTAGATCCAAACATGATTTGTGGAAAGGATTACTACACACACTACACTTTCTTGAGTCAGTTACTCTTTGTTTACATTTTCTACATTTAGTATTTTTCGCACTATTTTCATCAGACACTATTACTGTTGGCGGCGCCATAATAGTTATCATTTTCCAAGTATAATAAATTTGACATCTTATACCGGGTGTAAAAAAATTGGAATTAAACAAATGAGAACTTTAAATGGCTATAACTTCATTTATTTAAATGGAATGCTATATTTATTAATTTATCAGCAAATGCACATTTTAATTACCTATCTAATGGTATTTATATCTTAAATGTTAAGTCTTCTCGTTTTTACAGAAAACGCCAAAATATTGTTTATTGCACCGTTTTAGTACTTTTTAAGTAAAATTTTAATGTATCTAGTTTTCCATCGTATTTAAAAACGTAAGATAATTAATTTAGTCTGTTACTTTAGTTTAAAAAGCCTTTCTTTTGTTATAAAAAACAGTGCAATAAACAATATTTTGGCTTTTTCTGTAAAAATGAGAAGGCTTAACATTTAAGATATAAATACCATTCGATAGGTAATTAAAACGTGCATTTGCTGATAAATTAATAAATATAGCGTTCCATTTAAATAAATAAAGTTATAGCCATTTAAAGTTCTCATTTGTTTAATTCCAATTTTTTTACACCCGGTATAAGATGTCAAATTTATTATACTTGGAAAATAAAATATGATCTATTATTACATTTTAGTGTAAATTTGGTATACATAACTTAATTACTTATTAAGTATTTGAAACATGAAAATTAGGTTAAATTTTTACAAAATTCAAATTATTTCAAAAACCTTAAGGTTTAAGTAATAAAAACCTTATTAAAACACACACTTATTTTGGTCGAAGGATCCAAAAATGCAATAAAATACAGGGTGTTTCATTAAAAAAAACACAACTTTGATACTTTTAGGGTTTTTGGGACACCCTGTATATTATGAAAGTAATTTTAAAAAGTAGCCCTAATACACCCCCATATATCCCCAAAGTGAAACTTTTTGAGTCACGTATTTTGGCAACAATATTCCGTGCCGTATAGCGTGAATAACCCTGTATTTATGCGCGTTTAGAATTTTAAAGATTTCGATTTCGAGATTAATAGAAATATGGAAAAAAATTAATAGACTGTCTTATGGCGTTAGGGCAATAAAGTCTGCGGTAAAAGGACACTTCAAAGATACGTAAGGAGATAAATGAATTCCATGAAAGAAAAACTCGTGTGGTTGAAGATAATTTTAATTGGGGGATTGTGGGATGGAATTAGCAAGGATTGTATAAGGATTGAAGCAAGATCTTAAGATAAGTATATAAACTGCGTAAGAAAAATGGTAAAGAAGTGGGTGATGAAATAGTAGTGGAAGATATCATTTGAGAGCATTTATGATAATTTGGAAGAAAAGAAACTAAAGGCACTGAAATATAGTATTGAGATCAGGGGGCCTATAATCAAAGAATTGTGATAGACGGAAATAAGAGGAGTTATAGGAACAAAAGCAAAGTAAACATATTGGTCAACTCGGATGATATGGTATTAATGGCGAGAGATTAGAGTAGGGTAAAAGATATGTTGAAGATAGTAAAACTATAAATAGATAAGAGATGTTAATATTTGGAGAGTATGAAGTGGATAATGTTTTGTTATAAGAAAAGAGTGATTCTATTAAAGTATTTAGGACTTATTATTAAAGAATTTGTAAAATGGTTGCAAGGAATGGCCAGGAAGGATATTGTAAGCGAACAAATTCTGTGTGGCGTGTAATATATGGAATTTATGAGTGAAGCTGATATTAATGTATAGGGTAAAATTATGAGTAACAAATTATAAAAGTTAATAGAGAGAGATAATAAAAGCTACTGCTTCTAAATTATATATGCTGAGTTTTGAAAAGTATCGACTCTTAGGTCTATAGTGTTTCAGGTAAAACAGATTAAGATTGTAGTGTGATACATTATGATGTTATTTTATTTATTTACATCTTTGGTCTTCTTTCTTACAAAAATACATATAAAAACAAATTTAAAAAAAGTATTCTGTAGGAAAGAATCACGGGCGGAGTTCATAATTCATTATGTTCTACCACTCAAACTCCATTGACACCATGATGTTGGAAAGTGAGCAATCTTCATCGATATTTGGAAGCTTTTAAATTGTCCTTTATATCGTTCTATGTTACTTTATAGGAGGAACTTCTGGCCGTTAATGTCAGCATGACAGATACATAGATTATATTGATAATTTATATGGAGTAGAAGAGAAAAGTCGGGTGTAAGAGGTTAGATATAGTAAAGTAAAGTCTAATTTGGGAACTGAGCTAAAGATAATGTACGAAAAGGAAACCACCTTGGTAGGAATTAGATAGTTAGATAAACTGAAAGTGAGGAGGGAAATTATAATCGGAGATACTTGGAAGAGGGGTATAAAAAGTGTGCAAGGAATAGCTCAGAACATACAAAAGAGTTGAAGAACAGGGTGGGAAAACAAAATAATGATTATTATAGTATTATTGTATAAACAAAGGCCGTTTATTTTATCCTTTTTTATAATAAGCAAATTATATGAAAACTAAGAGAAAACTATTTTTTTTTCAATTCAAGATATATGTGACAAATATTTTTCAATAATTTGTAATGCAGGGAAAATGTTTTAAAAGTTAGAGTATCATTTTTCAAATATGATGTATTATAACATTTTCACTTCCATTAATAGAAAAAAAATATATATATATACCATTTGCTCGAAACATAAATGTAAACAAATCTTTAAAATCAAGAAAACTACATATCTTCTATACAAACAATCTTTTTTACAGAAACGAGTTTTTGCAAATAAATAAATAGTAAGGTATAATTAAACTAAAATATTTGACTTACAGGTTATGCCTTTACTTATGAGGTTTGATAAACTTTCATGACATTATGTAAGACCAAACTATTGTATATTACTCTCCAGTGTAATATAACCTGCGTTATAATTAGCTTGTTTAATTATAACTTTGTCATTTAAGATAATAAGGAAGTTTAAATATAGAAAATAAAATAACTTAAAATCCAAGAAAATGATAATAATATTAAGAGTTTATTTAATTTTTAATATTTATAGACTCTTCTTTCTTATAAAATTTTAGCATTAATGTGGAACAGATTTTTATAGAGTTTTGAAAAAATAGGATAAACTCTTTGTCATTAATAATACAGGAAAAAAGGTTTGATTTAAAGATCATACATCTAGTGCATTTAGTTGAAATACATTGTATACTTTAAATGCAGTTGACATAATTCACTTTTTATACCATGTTTTAATTGAACAATTTTATCTGTATTATTATTTTTCGAAGAAGAGTTCCTATTGTATTAATACATACGTGAAAACTTCATTAAAGTCTATTTTAATTGCAATGTAAAATTTTAAATAGTCTTATTTGGATAATATTATTTCCCATGGATATTCTAATTCTCGAAGTTTATACCGTTTAATAGCTACACCCTAGGGTGGTAATATAGTACGCACTTTACCCATATTACCCTAATGCTAAGAACATGTTCCTTATTCGTAGATTAAAGGTTATTAAATTTAATTACCTAATAAAATATTATTTTCTCATTTCCGTATTATTGGTATGCATAACCTCCATTTAATTATATGCATAACGTATTAATTTATTTATTATTATAGCAAATATACATTATTTAGAATATATATTTTGCAATTTTATGTTTCAATTTCTAAATACAGAGCACAATTAATTAAATATTTAATTATATAATTCAAAAGAACTAATCGTTTGGCAAATCTACAACATTGAGTCTTACTATGAATGAAAAGTGAGGTTTGTAATTTATGCAGCAATTAAATTAAGGATTTTATGTGTAGCATTTTTGATAGATTAACAGTTATTTGAGTTTGTTGTACAATATTTTTTTGCTATTTCACTTCGTACAATTCAATATATTTGATTTATATAATGAGGATTGCGTGTGTAAATAAAGCATAGTTATTGTCTTCGGTAATATTAATGAAACTTATTCCAAATGTATAGGGATTATAAACATCCCGTATACACCAAATAATTCGCTGCGTTGATTAAACCAGAAAGTTGCCTGGTAATAGCCATGCACCAGTAGCCATTGCCCCCGCGTGGGCAATCAAACATTTTAATTAATATGTTATATAGTGTGGGCCGCGTGCAAACATATTTGTACACCACTCGAAATAATTTCCGCAGGTATTAAATATTCATAATCGATTGCTGCCTAATTGGTCACCGTTGGCCCGCCGGGCACAAAACACCAACGCATTCAGACATTAAATATTCAATTGCGAAGTTAACATGAATGCGGGCGAGCACGTGCATAATTTAACTTCGATTAAAACCCAGTGAAAATCACGCAAAAGTGGGCTTCTGTATGCGCCTCGTGTACACCCCAACCGACCCGGATAAAAATTACAGTCTTAAATCAAATCCCGCTCTTTTTTTTACCGGGGGCGCCATTTGCATATAAAGTGCGTTAGGATGTGGCTTGATTTAGGGTTGGTTTAATAAATTTTTACCTGTGAACAAATTTTAATTTTTTTAGCGTCCTCGTAAATTATCATTATTAAAAGTTAAAACGGTTTGATTAATGCATACACACTATATAGTTGATGAATTTAGTTTGTGTGAATCCCGGCGCATCCACTATAATACAAGAAATATTAATTGAGCTTTACTTAATAATAATACTTATAGTACTTGGCATATTGAGATGCCGAAAATTAACAAAAAGTAAATAGTATTATACAAACAAAGTTTTTTTATTTATAACGAAATAGAAGCCGCAAAAATCAATGATAATAATACATTTTTATAGACTATCAATTTCCTAATATGGGCAGTACTCGATCATGTAAAATAATTTGTAAATAAGTCCTGGTGAGAACTTTTGTTATATTTATCTTTTTGAATTGCTATTGACTATACGTTACTCAAAAAACAACTTTTATTTACCCAATAAACCAGCACTTACATACTACAAAATTTTAACTGATATACACATTTTATGTGATTACAATTTATCAGTAATAAAAATCTAAACTATATTGATATTTACTTACATAATCGTAATTTCTTAAATTATAACTAATAAAAATTAAAACCATGTAATCTATATTACACTGCATACAAATTAATAATTATAAATATTTCATTTACACAAATCCCAGCACTTCCATCAATACAAGAAAAACGATTGATTAGGATTAACCTAATGTACCAGCAATCGTAAACTGTAAAATTCAACAAGTGAGGTTCCCATAAACTTAATCCCTATGCTTAGTGTTTTATTTAATTTACAGAAGGTGGCAATTGTGTTATAACTTACTTCATTTGAGAAGGGGATTAAACGCGATTAGTGGAACTCGCCGAAGTTTACAGTGCTGCGCCTTGTTACTGTTTGCAAGCCAGCCTGGTGGGTAGTATATCAGTGGGGCCTTAAATCACCCCTGGAAATTTTTATAACCCGCCCGCTATTTTCGGTAGCTGCGTTATAAATGTCGCCGTATAATTTATTTCCCATTCACTAATCCATAAAGAATTGTAGTCAGCTTTAAAAGCTCGGATAATGCCGTATAATCAAGCGCCGGGGATAACAAGGGAACTTTCGTTTTATTTATCTTTTTGAGTTGCACCTGTTACAAGATTTTATATTGTTATTAAATATTATATATTAGAATCAGTAAATTAAAATACAATAATTAAAATTCACTAATTAAACAATAGGTTGTTTTGTACATACATAAAGTAGAAAATATAAATTTATGCCTCATTTCTTTAAGCTAACATATTCATATATTTTATAGTTATCTATCAACCATCCCTATATAAGACCATAAAGAAATTATACCTTCAAAATAAAACTTTATTAGTTGATAAAAAAGTTAAAACTATATGATTCATAACATATAGTTTTTATATTTATTTTCCTAACGCATCTACCATAATGCAAAAAATATTGATTGATTTAAAAATTGCAATATAAAACTATAGATTTATTCTGAACGTTGTATTTTAAAAATATGTCTATCAAATGAAATGTTTTGTGTCGAAATTTTTACTAGAATTTCTTAGTTCTTAGTTATTGTTTATTCTTCACGTACTTTCAATAATATTTTCATGGTCTAGAATTTAATATAATTATGAATTTTCATTTATAGAGATAGAAAACTATATTATTGATATTATACTGCACTTTTCGAAAATTTTATTAGAAATAAATTGGGTTCAACAAGTGCCTGAAAAATTTTATAAACAAAAATTAATTGCACATAAACTGCTGAAAGAAAAAACAGCTCCAGTTCAGACAACACAGCTCTGGTCTGAAATACAGACTTCCTTGTAGATTCCTTAGTTATTGCAGAAAAAAGGAGTTAACCCGGTGCCAAAAGTGCAACATAAACTTTTAGCACTTCAACATTCAACAGACTATGCACTTAATGTAGTTACTTGAGTACGTGAAGGTTAAATATCACTATAAATAAATAACCAGTTAGCTATTGATAATGGGTATATCGTGCCCGAAATGTACATTTAGCTGTGAACAAATAAAAAGTGAAGAAATGAATATAACTGTGTTTTTAATTAAGCAACAGACTATGCTTGTTGAAAATTAATATGGTTCAAATGCTATTTCTTCTATTAACAACTGGACCACACCAAGTAAAAAATAAGACCAAAGTAGATTGATTATTTTAATGAGTATACTCACAAGTAATACCATAAGTGATGGCAATTTACTCGAATAAATTTTGTTTTTGCATGAAAGTTTGTTGCTTAGCGATTTTAATGAGAGCAACTGTCACGAAAAAATCACGAGCCGCTAGGCGAGTTATTTTTTCTATCAGTTGCTCGAATAAAAATCGCGAATAAGCAACAAACTTGAATGCGCTAATAACAAAATTTATTCCGATTTAATTGTCATCACGAATGGTATTTGGAAAGACTATTCCACGACTTGAAACGAATATCGGTGAATGGTTCAATATTTATATTAAAATTTTTATGATATATCTCCTGCAGTAAAATAAAAATTCGACATTGATTAAATAACACCTCCCTTATAATGATTTGCATTTACCTTCTTCATATTATACGCCCAGTCATCATAATCGCGGCAAGAGTTTTCATTGAAGTTTTGCTAACAACTGGTAGTTTTTATCGGCGCAGAATTCTTTAAATCGTTTCCAAACACACGATCTCGTTTTAGTTTTATTTTTTGGTACAGAACTTGCCACCATCGCATTTATTATGGATGATGAAGTTTTACCAAACCTTTTGATTTCATAACCTACTTGCAACTGACATACGCATAAACAACGTATTTCGCTTTTTTATCAAGGCTAATTCAATTCATTTGTCGGGAAATAGCTAACTTCAGGTTATTCAGGTGAATAAACAGCAACTTGGTGTTTATTCACTTATAAATTGACGTAATTGGCTAAAAAATAACACATGCCTCCTTTTCATTGGTTACATGCAATAGGAGTGGAATAGTCTAAATAATTATTTTATATCATTACGGTTGCTGATTTAAAAGCATCAGAATGAAATGCTATCATTGACAAGTTCCAAAATCAAGAAGGAAGTATTATGGTTGTGCAATGTGAATGAAAATTTTAAATATTCACAACAAAGTCGTTGGCAACTCGAAACCTGTACTTAAGGATATTTTTAATTTTTTCAAATAAATTTAAATAGATAAATAGAATAGATTAGAATAGAATGGAGAAGTTCAGAAAATTTGATCTCTAAGGTGATAAATACTCTAAAAAAATAATTTACGCCATTATACTTGTTTGTTCTAAAGAAAGAGGAATTACCAAAAGCCTAGTTTCCTTGTCAATGGTGTCAAATGTGTCTGTACAAAGGGACCGCGAGTAACATTTTGGCACATTGAGTCTTGTCAGGTGTCACTAATCTCCTAAAGTGACAAAGTAATATTTATTTAGGCGATTAGTAGACAATGGCCGCTGAAAGTTAGTACACATTAAGAATCCTGAAAATTAATAATTCGGTCCCCAAATATCGAGAATTTATTTTGTCTATTAATAATGATGTTGTAAAATACTTTTCAATAACATAGAAAAGTTGACCAACATTTAAAGTAATAATATATAAAAAACTATGTTGAAGTGCAGATAAATCCATCCAGTACTCACTGCCCCTGATCAAATACAGCATTTTTTAAAAACGTAGTTTAAAATTGGTATGTGCATATAAAAAAACAGATGTTAATTTAAAATACATAAATAAACTTTAATTATATAGTTGATTAATAAAACACTTCGGTTTTGAAAATTTACACAATTTAATGTGTTGATTGTCCCATAGTATATGTTGGACAAAAATGCCGAAGCTTTGAAGAACGAATTTCGGAACATGAAACCAGTTTTTCCAACAAGAGTGTCAATTCTACATATGCCAACCACTTAATTGACAAAAATCATAATTTCAATAAAAATTTTAAGATTTTGCGCACTTGTGACAAATGTAAGTAACTGAACTTTCTCGAACAACTTGAAATCAATAAATTGATTAAACGCGTTTTGCTACTAAATGATGAAACAGATGTTAATAATTCACCACTTTTAAATTTGTAAAACGTTAATTTAGTTAAATATTCACAATTGTACGCAGCCCATCCCCTCCTACACAGTTTAATATTTAAGTAATAATTCTAGTTCGTAAAATCCATTTATCATCTACCTGATGAAGCCACTGTGTTTCTAAACAATTGTCGCAGTGTTTTATTTATCACCAGTACAATATATAATAAGGTTAAATCATATTTATTTGATTGTATTAGTTCACCTTTGCACTGTTGCCTATTCTAAAGTGCCAGGAAAGACCAAAAATTATTATTATTATTATTATTAAGGATAACTTAAATTTTCACATTAACATAGCAGTGCGGTTTTGCAAAAGGAATAGTTTTTACCACTTTCACTGACGACAACGGCTGCTGGAACTGACGAAATATTTATATCCAAGAACCTTTGTTTGCCTTTTCTCAAAAAATTGTAACTGACTAAAAATTCTTCTAAAATAACAACAGTCCAAAAAAATTAGACTTCTGCAATTTAAAAACAATCCCAGTGATACAAAAATAATTTTGATTTGGAGTCACCCTAGAAGATTAGTTTTCATCTTTATTATTGCCTTTTCCAAAGCACTAAAATAGATTAAAAGCTAATATTGAACATAACCCTAATTCCCACATCAGTATGGATAAATTATGTTAGAATAAACTATTAGTGAGAATATCTTTAGTTTCCATTAATGTATTAACTTAGAATGGAAATTATGAAAGTCTGCGTATGTGTAGAATTAGAAACCATTTTTTTAAGATAAGAATAAAGAAGTTGACCGAGCGGTCGTCTTCTGAGAGCGAGAGTGAATTATTAAATGTTACAATGGTAAATAGAGACGAAATTATCTGTGAAGCATTTCACATGAGTATTGATTCATGTTCGAAATTGGTGAAATGTGTTATTTGCGCGCAAGATTTTCATGAAGATTGTATTAAGTCGGAAGACAAATTTGGGGTTACGGCATGTTATCGGTGCGAAAAGTAAGGTATGCAGCGTATTACATTCCAGATTGTCTTAAAACTACGCGAGAAAAGATCCAAATAAAAAATCAGGTATGGAAATAACAACATATAATAAGTGAGAAAGATAAATTAATTCATCATGAAAAACGCAAAATTAGTCAAAACAAACCCAACAATCAAGATATAGAACAGAATTCTGTAATAATGATGGCAACCGAACCAACATCCAGCAAGGCGAAGAAAACTATTAAAAATAACAACACCAATGAACAATAACCGACAGATGGAGTTACCATCAACAGGTACAAATAAGTCTTAAATACCGAAGGAATTGCACCCGAGATAGTATTATTGGACGCTAGTCATACATTGAAGATGTACATCTCGCTACCGAGGAGGGGGTCAAAGCAATAAACCCTAGAAGTTTCGTTCTTATATTTAATGTTGCCTTTTCCAAAGCAGCAGAATAAATTAAAAGCTAATATTAAAGATAACCCTAGTTAAATAATAAACTGTATGTAAAATCCTTTAGTTTGTGCAGAAAATTAAATAATCATTTCAAGATACGAAAACATTTCGTGAATCTACAACAATGAGTCTTACTAAGACTACAAAACAAATGAATTATTTTGAAACAACTACTTCTCTCGCTAATACCTCGACGAGGTCACATTAAACAACCTAAAGTACATTTTATCATTTATTCGTTTATTCAAAAGAAATAATTTCATTCAAATTAGTGTTGCTTTGATAGTTGTGCTATTTGTAATACGCAAATTAATTTTGTATCATTGTCTGTCAGAGAAGTAGTTGTTTCAAAATGAATTTGTTTTGTAGTCTTAGTATGACGCATTCTTGTAGATTCACAAAATGTTTTCGTATATTGAAATTATAACCCTAGTTCCCACATCAATATGGATTTATAAATTATATTAGAGCAATTTTTTTAGAAACTCTTATAAAATGATTTTCATCATCTTTAGACTATTAATGAGAATAACGTTAGTTTCCATATTAACGTATAAGCTTTGTGTGATAAGAAATAAACATTTCTAAAATCTTCCACTAAAAGCCACTTATCTTTTAGATACACTAATAGTAGCTTAGATTAAAAATATTGAAAGTGTTACACGACGGCTGTTTGACCTATTTTATATAAATAAATAGCCTAATTAAGACTTTAGAAAATTTAATTTTCGACCGTAACAAGTTGGAAAAAGTAAGTAAGTAAGTAGTAAAAGGAATAATAAAATCAGTCAGCAAACCTATCACATTTTTGGGAATAATTTTATTTTTCACACCAACGTGAAAGTATTGAGGCTGTGCAGAAAGAACGAGCAAAAGTTTTTACGTTTCCAAAATTATCCTACTGTTATTACTAAATCTATCATTGAGTTTAACCTTGATTCCTTCATCAACATTAAATAATTAAATTTTGTTTCGTTGTTTCTGGTAGAAATAATTTTATTCCTCTTTTTTTCCTGATTAGTTTTAATTTTATTTGGCAGGATTGTAAAGTGAAAAGTAATTAAAGACCTATAATAAAAACATTGGGGCCGAAAGACTTGTCAATAGTCCTTTCGCAGCCGCTACCAGCAACAAATCCAATATAAGGTATACATTCATATTGTAAACTTTTACTGTAAATAAAGATGTTTATACATAAATATACAAATATTAAAAGAGCAGAATCTAAATGTCGCCAAGAAGAAAGTATTTAAGTAGTATTAATCAAGTTTATCGAAAGCCATATGAATCTTTTTCTCATAAATCAATCAGCTATATTAGTGATATAATTAGACCTTCTGTTCAAAAAAATAATACGATAGCAGCAGCAGCCAAAAAGAGTGAAATGGTAAGCGATTTAGAATAGCATTTAACTTTATCAATTCCTTTGGATACTTTCCTTTAATACCTCAAAGTGAGCGATCTCTTAAGTTATAAGGGTGAGCGCTTCTTCGAAAACATCATTGAGATTTTAAATATTTGGAATAAGGAAATCAATCTACACAATGCTTAATGAACAAAATTTTTGGCCCGAAAACAATTTGGCTTATCGTATATTTTCACACTTTAAGGACAAATAGAGTTTATCACTGATACTTCGGAAGGAAACTTTATTAATGCGATTTTTTATTTATTTAGGACGATACATGAAATTCACTTTGTTGTTATCACACACGGTTTTTATTAGTGACCGGTTTCAACCAATACATGGTCATATTCAAACTACAATTAATTCCATTATTTATGACCATATAATGGTTGAAACCGGTCACTAATAATACAAATCGCGGGTGATAACAACAAAGTGAATTTCATTTATCGTCTTAATTTTCAAAAATGTATCAAAAAGTATTGGCTTCAAGAATTTTAGTTATTTGTTTAGCAGTAGACTATAACCTAGTGTTAAATAGTAATAATTCTGCAAATGCACGAGCTCTTTCTAATTGTTTTATTTTTAATCACTTGCGTCAGCTAAATCGTATACTGAATGAACTTGGGGTATAGTTATATTTAATTTAAAAATAGTTTTTACTATTATTATACATGATTACTATTGTTATGATTTTAAATCTGCCAATTATGTGAATATTAAATTTAAAAATACGAAAACATTTCGTGAATCTACAACAATGAGTCTTACTAAGACTACAAATTTGTAGTCTTAGTAAGACTCATTGTTGTAGATTCACGAAATGTTTTCGTATTTTTAAATTTATTATTTAATTTTCTACAACGAACTAAAAGATTTTAATACATTTTATATGTGAATATTAATGCTTACCTCTCGCAAGTTGATTGGATGTTCATTTTTATGTAATCCAATATTGATAATAATTTTTACCAGATTATAAATTCAAGTATTTCATTGTATGTACCAATAAAACGTCAGAAGTCACCTAGTTATCCGAAATGCTTCAATTACGTGCTTATTCGACTAGTAAAAGCAATAAAGAAGCCTCATATTGATTTTAAAATTAGGGGTTCTTTAATTGACTATAATAAATTTAAAAAATTACGCTCATTATATTCTAATTTAAGTCAGCCTCGTATATTATATTATTAAGTATGAAAATTGCATCAAACATAATTCAAAATATTTCTGGTCATTTGTAAGCGAATGTAAAATAATTAAGGGGTTCCCTTATCAAATACGTTATAACGACAAGCAATGTGATTCAGTTTTAGCAATGTTTACAGTGATAATATATTAATGTTCCAAAATTGAAATATGACACTAAAATTTCTTTTTCGACATTAATGAACAATACTACTGATATTTTTAATACCTCGAAAGAATTATCAGATTTTCTTAATTTTGGCCCTGACGGTTTACCTCTATATTTTTTGAAAAGATGCATTTTTTCACGTATAAATTAGTAAATTTTCAACACACTGGAAATATTTATTTATTAATTCTGTATTGAAAGACGGCCTGAGAAGTAATATTAAAAATTACAGAAGAATTGCAATTCAATCTACAATCTATAAAATGTTTGACAAATTAATATCTAAACTTCATTTTGTAATGCAAACATCCTATTTGTTACGAGCAATACGGATTCACTAAGTGCAGGTCTACAGTATCTAATTTAATACCTTCCCAAATGCACTTGTTATATGCATTTGAAAAGAGATGTCAAGTTAACTCCATTTATACTGATTTCTTCAAGGCCTTTGACTATGTCAATCACGTCGTTCTTTTAAGTAAACTAGAAGGTCTTCGATTTAGATAGTTAATAATAAACCGGCTTGCCAGTTTCATGCGTAAGCGGAAATAATTTGTCAAAATTTATAATTTTGTTTCTAGAGAAATTAGTAGTAAATTAGAAGTATTTGTCTATTTCATTTATTTAATTTTTTGTATACTATGATTAAGTTTAGTTTACATTTCTCTGTTAATAAATGCTTTGTCTATTGAATTAAAACTGATTTCATTAAATTGTTAATAATTTTTCATGTTATAGTCACATTTAAACAATGTGATAAAAGTACATTTTATCATTTATTAGTTTATTCTACAGAAACAATTTCATTAAAAATAGTGTTGTTTTGTAGTTGTTTAAAAATTGATTTGTTTTGTAGTCTTAGTAAGACTCACTGTTGTAGATTCACGAAATATTTTCGTATTTTTTAAATTATTACTAAATCAAATTGTTTTAAAAAGTAAAACTAGTGGTAGGTGCCTTTGTATGAATATTTAAAATATGTTGTGTCTACATTTTTAATTAGTTTATTTTATTGGAACCATTTATTAAACTGCTTATTAGGCAATAGATCAATAATTATTTAATCAAACGCCTTTTTAGGTCAAATAAAATGGTAAACAATTCTTTATTGTTGTCTGTTGTTTATTTCGCTAAGATTGTATTGTATAAACAATATATACAGTTTATGTAGACCTGCCATGTCGAAACCCATATTGTTGTTCATTTAATATATTAAATTTTTCAAGGAAATAAAATATTCTATTTCAGATACTTAACAAATAAATTAGTCTATAGTTGGTTATATCCATATAAACACCCTTCTCAAATACTGTTATTATTTGTTTAACTTTTAATAGTGTAATGAAGTATTAATAATATTACACAAGAATAGCGTATAAAAATAGTGAATTAGAACCAAGTGTTTAATTATCTTCATTTGTCTTAATTAATCTAACAGGAATCTCGTCAAAACCAGAAGAGTTTGTATTGCGTAAAGATTATATGTATTGTATTCACTTTCAGATATAGGAGCAAATAAAATGTATTATGGAAATATTTGTTGTTGCTGGTACTAGTATTATTGGAAGGAAACGTTATGACCGTAATAGATATTTCAAAAAAACGTAAATAAACTATTTGAACTTATTGAGTGCCTTAATTGCATTTGATTTTATTGTAACGACTAAACAGAGTCCATGTTGCTTTCATTGAATTACTTGAATTATTTATATATTTAATAGCTTTTTTTCATAAATAATTAAATTATTAAGAATTTTTTCTACCAGTCACTTTAACAATGAAATCAAATTTTTAACTTATCTTATAGATTTTGTATATCTGATGAGAAGCTAACTTTATATTATAGAGTATTGGCAGCAGAGTGGCGCCTTTTTCTTTTTAGGAAAAATATTTCAACATTCGACTTAAAGTGTTTATAAAAATAAATAAATACAAAATCAACACTATTTTCACGCAACCAATTAATATAAACACTGTATTTTATAAAATGTTTCCTAAATTCGATCATGTTGTGCAGTGAAATCTTGATTAAGTACTCAAATACAATTATTTTGCGTAATGTTATTCGTATTTCAGCTGTTTGTGCACAGTGATCAGATAAACCAGGATTAAAATTATTCGTAGGTTTTATAATGTCTATATTATTTGTAAGTATGCAATCAATAAAAATCATCGATAAGAGAATAGAGATTATGCGCATATAACTAGTCGTTTAGAGAATCTGACAATTTAATTTTATTTGGGTTACAATATTTAGGTTACCACAGATAGAAATTGTCTCAAATTGTCGATTTGCAATATCTAATAACTAATTAAATTGATTGAAGAATAATTTGTTCATATCACTTGCAATATTAGCCGGTCTATATATAGAAATTTTACAAGTTTTATTACCTACCAATAGTCCACAGCATTCTATCAGTTTGTCCGGAAAGTTCGTGGCGATTTTTAAGAAAAATTGAAACCCAGCTCATTTAAATTTTGCTATACATTTATTAAATTATATAGATACCATTCTGTTCCAAAACCGTTTTCCATCATTCATGCAACTTAGTAATTCCGTTCTTCCAGAACCTCTCAGTTTTTTCGGCAAAAAAGTTGTCTTAATAAGTTTTTATCTCAACCAAAAAGTTGAAATTTTTCAATTAAGGGTATTTTGTAATGATAATACATCAAGACGGTTTACGTAGCCAAGCTTCACAATATAGTCGTGGACGGTTGATTTTGATTTATTTAGCATTTCTACTATTTGACGTAATGTTGAGTGTGAGTTATTCTCAATTTCTGCTTTAATCATATCGTCGTTAAGGTCAAAATTTCCAGCTTTGAACCGAGCAAACCACTTCTGCGCAGCGCTTTCGGCTCTAGCACCTTCACTATAAACAGTGCATATCCTAATTGCCGCTTTAAATGGCATTTTTGTTCTTTCGGTAAAGTAATTAAATGACTATATAGTCCATCCGTTGGATCTTCCGTCCTACGTCACAAACCATCGCTTCAAAAATTTTTTTAAAGTAGATACGTTTGACTATGGTAAATGTTCTAAGAGTCAACAAACGGATTGACTTCGAAGCTACTAATAACGGAATAATAATAGAAATATTTCTAACAGATTTTAAACAACAAATAGTTAATATATTTAAAAAACAATACAGTCTTTGCGATTTTTATATATTACATAGAAATTGTACTGGTGAAGACTGAAGGTCTACGGTCTTAATCGACCTTGATACTTAGGTACTCAGCCCTATTAGAAAATAATGATCTAAAGTAACCGTAAACTAAGACACTTTAAAATGATAACTTAATATAGCAATATTAGAATAATAGAATTCAAATTATGAAAACTCAATAAGTATTAAATTGTATATGTGCTGCAAAAAAATTATATATAACACAAAAAGAATCGATTCACATACTATTTAGCAGCAGCAAGGCGTGAGAGTGATATAGGCCATACATTACACAGACTTTCCAACTTCTATCATTAACAGTCTATTCTTAGCTAACTTCCGGCCAGATACTGTGATACACTAATTGAGTTCTGAATATAGAAAACTTTCTCCGGAGTTGGCTCCGGGTTATATTGCACATTAACTAAGATAAGAAAACAGTTCTTCTTATAATACTGAGTATGTCATTTCGTTAACATTACATTTCTTTTATTAATAACATTATTATGATATTTGTAAAGAAATGTTTTGGCGTCTTTTCTAGTTTGTCAAACCAATAGTGTACATGTAGAAATTAAATATTATGTATCCATTATAAATCCCAGTGATTGCGAAAGTAGCGCATTAATTTGATTTTAAAATAGGGAAATTTGTCGAATTGCATGGGGAAGTTATGACGAATAATAGAAATATTCGAAAGTGGTGGCATTTATTTATTGCTGAAAAAACATATATACGAGAGGTAGTAGAAAAGTAGTACCCGTTTACACAGTGGGGGCACTCTCGAATAGAGTAGCCGCCGGATATGTGGTAACATGTTTAATAATATTTCATATTTGTGTTTAAAGTTATATCTCGCTGATATTGACTGTACTGTTTATATGAGTAAAGTACAAGGAAATGAAGAAAGCCGCTAGTTGTGAAGTTAGGATTGCGATTAGATTTCGCGTTCGGGACTGCGGTCAGTCATTACGGACGAACTTCCAACCATGCTCCCCATGGGCCAGTCTTAGCTTGTTCAGGTTTTCATCTGTTTACTAAACTCAAGAACTTTTTGGTAGGATAAAAAGATTACGCATCTCAATACACTGGCGGCGGAGGAATATGTAGCTGGGAAACAAAACTCGTCACACATTAAAAGAGCCTAAATTTTCGTGGTGACTACGCAGAGAAGTAATGTTTGAATCTTAAAAAATAGCACTTATTGCATTTGAAAAATAAAAAGTAAATAAAATGCTGGTAGACATTACGTAATTATAAATAATTTGCATTCTGAACCTAAACGACAACTTCAGTTTAATTTATAATGCCTTGTTTCTAAAGTCCACTTGTAAAGTTAGTTTGGGAGCATTACACTGATTAAAATGTTTGTAAACGTTTCAATACTTACTTCAATATTAATTCCCTTCTGTTTTCATTTCCCTCATTTCTCTTTGTAGGGTTTATAATATATTATTAAGGTAATATTTGTTAAGTCGTACACAATAATGGAAAATAAGAACGTTTAGAATTTAATTATAAAAACTGACAGGGAGAAGTATATATACAGGGTATAAAAATATATTTTTTTAATTTAAAAAAATAAATTTTTGTTTAAACGACATAGGCAAGTCGACAGTTCAATTCGTTTTTCAATTGTCATCGCCGACTCAGATTTTTCCGAGGATTTTTGGATTTTTGTTTATTACAATTGAAATCAACGACTTTTGTTTTAACTTAAAAACGGCCACTGTTATCAAAATTTTCAAAGAGTGATAAAAGTTTCAGTAAAATGTGGAAAAACAAGTATAATCAAATAAGAAAAGTATATGTAGCCATTTAAAATTTAAAGTTTACTATCATTTGTTAAAGCAGTGTTTTCTAAAAAATATATAATTAATGTTATATCATAGTATTTAAAACACACGGTATATAGGATTAGTTTTTTGTTTGGTCTTCTTCAGGAAAATTGCGGTCGTGCTTAGTTGGAATGCGCTATTTATACTCGTGACATGGTTTTGGCGGTTGACATTTGATAGCTTGATGGATTAACAAGTATTCCGTTCATTCGCAGTTACCTATGTAGATTGGAATGGGTAGTGTAGGGAAAGAAGTATGTTTGTTAAATAAAGTAGATTTCCAAGTGGGGGTTAGTCGTTAAGCGTCGTCGCGTTTGTTGAGATCATCTGTATGTTTTTCTATTTTTAATGCCTCGCCAAAAATCCCCTTCTTTTTTTCATGTAACACCTAAAATGACTATAAAACCTGTTTTCGGAATTCAATTTGATAAAATATGTTTTTCAATTTGAAATATATCAGGATTTTCTTTTATAGGATTGAACATATAATTAGCATAATTCTATTTATTATGTGTCATTAGCAACATATAATATATCATTTTTAGAAATTTAAAAAAATATATTTTTACACGCCCCGGACTAATGTACAGTAACGTTGGTTCGGGTCAGCAGTTGGATGGGTGACTGGTACCATTCACCATTGGGATACAATTAATGGTGCTTTAGAGTGACGGGGGCGATCCTTTAAAGTAACAAGCTTATTTACACACACAAATACACAAATCACACGGCGGAAGGACCACGTGGTCGATAGCCAAACACTACTACTACTACTACTACAACCACTAAAATTTTTATACTTATTCTTAGATGTCAACATTATAAATCGGTTCTATTCACAGCGATAGATTTTTGGACAATTGACTATAAATAATAATTTTCTGCCATTTTTCATTTGGGATCTTTAGAGTTTGACTCTAGGCTTTCAGAACTTTCCATAGCTTTCTTTTAAAATTTCCAGTGAAATTACGTCAAAATTATAAATAAATAAATAAATAAACTTTATTGTCGATAGTCACCTTTCATTTAAAAATAAAAAAATAATGTAAACATAAACTCAGATTTATTTACATTAAACAATCAATCAATGAATATGTTAAACGTCACAGAGAAATTTAATATGAACTTAATTTGCAAACTTATAACTAAAGTAGTCTGACTGGGAGTACGGTTCTATGTTACATAATACAAAGTAAAATGGTTTCTTCATCTGTGTACATTTCCACTGGAAGGTGGTTATATTATTTTAAAGTAGAATAAAAGCAACCTTTTTTGTATTTACCGAGTACAATAAAAAAATAGTATCAAAGTATTGATTGTTTTTGGACAAAAACTTGATACATTCATAAATATATAGGCCATATATTGTGACCATAATACCACCTCTAAATTTTCCTAAACAGCTTCCATTGTATTTTAATATAAACAATATCCTGATAGACTTTTTTGAATTACGAATGCTTTATTTACATATGCTGAGCCTCACCATAGGATGAGCCCATGTTTTGAGTTTGACTCGATATTTGCATGATGAAAGAGTTTTCCTATTTCAGCATTTATCTTGTTTATAATAATTCGCAGACCATAGCATGCACTGCCAAGTCTAAGAGATTTGTTGCTTTCAGGAGAAGATTTGTATCATCTTCATAGTGTATGAGCCTACAATTTTCAGATATATCATTTGATTTATCATACTACAAATAAGAAAGGTCCAAGGATACTCCCCTGTGGGATTCCTTCAGATGATGTGAGAGATGTTGATAGGTCATTTGTTCCATCATATGGATATTTTATTCTAGTGTGATGCATTCTGTTTGCTAAATAAGATTCTATTAGCTTATACGAAACTATCCGTATTTCGTACCAATACAGCTTTGAAAGCAGTATTGAATAATCTATTGTGTCAAAGGCTTTTGTTAAGCCTAAAAAGATTCCGGAAGCTAGTTTATTATCCTCAAAACTTTGAAGCCGTATATATTCGAAGAGAGCGGTCTCAATACTTCTACCAATTATAAATCCATTTTGTGCACAAGATAATACATTATGGTTTTTAAAGAAATCCATCAGTCTCAAGTAAATAACTCTCTCAAAGATCTTTGAAAATGAATCTATAATATGAATTGGTCTATAGTTTCCAAGCTGATTTAAATCACCTTGGTATTTCCTTACTAAATTTCTGATAATAATTCACGAGCCCTTTGATTTATTTTTCATTCTCAGTAATTGTGATTCAATTTGTTTATTTTGTTCTGCTTTTAATAAGTTATTGCAATTTTTTGCTCATTTTTATATATAATATATATATTATAAATAATATAATTAGAGCAATAGTTTGCAATGGTTTTTCTTTACTTTGCAATATGGATTTAGTTTGAAAGATTGATTTTTGTTTTATTCGGAAAATTTCTATTAAAATACTTAAAAAATATATTAACAAACATATCATATTAAAGATTAACCAATTGTTGATACAATGCTGTAGTAAAAAGTAATACAATTGAAATATTCTCAAGAAATTTCCTTGTCTTTGAGTACGAGAATTTTCTGGTTTTGCGAAATCCTGGTTTTATGTTAAATTGTGCATTGTAATTGATAAGTTGCACAGTGTGATCTGAAATAGTTGTGTATACGACTTCGGTTGCGATTTCTGAATGAGTTGTGACATTTTATAGATTCTAGTAGGTTTGCTTATAAGATATTTTAAATTAAATGATTTCATCGTATTTTTAAAATCTAGCGTAATATTACTACAGTTTAGTACATGTATATTATAGTCACCAACTATAAAAAAAAAATTGTTTTGCTTGAATAGTGCAAGCAGTAATTTATCAAATAATTCCTTAAATAAGTGAATATCTCCAGTTTGAGTTATATATATACAAATTATTAGCAGGGATCCCCCAATTAAACTAACTTGCATCCTTGCACACACGAACACTCTGGAATGTGAAAAAGCACTTACTTCAAATGACGTATGGATTCTTTTACAAACGGGGCTACACCTCCATGTTCTCTTCCTTCCCTCCAGAAACTTAAGATTAAGTTAAAGTTTGGTATTTTAATCATGCTTAGTTGTTCTTTCGTGAACCAATGTTCATATATACAGCAACAATATATTACATCCCACTTGTTCGATTAGTGCTTCCAATTGATTAGCACTGTGGATTCTGACGTTATAATTTTAATTCATTTTCGCTTGATACTACCGTAAAATTTGATGGACGACCTGAAAATTTTCCTTGCGTTTGAGCTTGAAAAAGAACCGATGAATAAAAACGTTTTCCGGCCAGAAGCCTTCATTAATCACAGCTGATTCTGCGGCGATACGAATACCAATGTTGAATGAAGAATATGACGCCTCTTCATATTTTGGTTTAAGTTTTTCGACTATGTATGATGAAAAATATCCTGCTTTATTGAAGTGCTCTTTAATTTGCTCACAACCAACGTCTTTGTGGAGTCGTGAAACTAAGATCCATATACGTGATTGAATTTCAGCTACGGGGAGATCCACTTTGGTTAATTTTGTCGGTCCATTGATTGTTTGTTTTCCTTGGATTATCTTGATTTTGGGCATTTATCTCGTTCGGTGTGGTGGTTTTTCCGATGTTATTGTTTATTTTCGATGATTCGGCTTTTTGTACGTCTGGTATTCCGGCGTTTTTATCGTTCTCCGAATTTGCAGACAGTTGACCTCTTGCTGTTCCATCTGTGGTTGAGGCATTGCTCTGTGTATTTATTTTAGGAAACATCTTATTCGTAGATAACTTCTTAATATTATGGTTTATGTCTACACTCGTTTTTATAGTATGTAGTTTAGAGGTTAAAGTCTTAATTTTATATTCTTGATTTATAATTATAATATTTTGACGATTTACTCCCTTTTCAATGCTCTTAAGACTTGCAGCGAGCACTTTTCTATTCCATTCTTTTCACATTTAGCACATGCCGAAAGTCTGAACTTATCTTCGGATTTAGTACAGACGTGATGGAATTCTGTGTCGCAAATACTGCATTTGAAGATATCACTGGCGATTGTCTTATTACAGATTAAACACTCTATATTATCACTTATTGAACTTATGTATAACTCACTTACGGAACAGAATCGACATAGTCGGTTGGCCATTACTACTACTTATGTGAATTACTGGTTAAATAATAAATTACAAACTAACCAAATTTGACTTAAAACTACGGAATGATGAATTAAATAAATTAAAGCATGGGTTAATGCAATATTTGTTTCCAATGCTTAATAAACGTTCGAGTGAATTATTGGAGTCGGAGGTAGTTTTATGAGTGTCCACATAGAAGAGAGGCATTGATCAGTTTTTCTGTTGGGCATATGAAGTAAAATTTGTGGTGTTAGACTTGGAGAAAGCAACGATCCATTTATTAAGTGATGCAAGAGGAGTATAAATCACCTTTGACTCTTCTGTTTAACAGAGCACCTATACTAATACTGTTAATTATCGAAGTATAATAGGCAGGTAGATAGATACCCATTTTAAATTTGACTAATCAAAGAAATAAATTAAACTTGTTCAGGACGATTAACATTGGTTACTGTAATTGATGGTCCATATAGGAGAGGCATACTCAAAATGCCACCTAACTAATGAATATTATAATGTTTTCAAGCAAATACCCAATACTAGAATTTCCAGTATTTTCTTTTCCAGATACTTAGCCTTATCCCTAGGCTTCGTAAAGGCCTATAGATTTTTTTAAGATATAAACATTTTCAGAAGAATCTTCCTGATTTCAGTTTTAATTAATTAATTTAATTAATTTTCTAGGATAGAATTTTTATTTAATTTTCCAGTATTTTATTACAATCTCAAGATTTATTTTAATAGATTTTATCACCAACTTATTTTGTTTCAACTAAGCTTTTTATAAACTTTCTTTGCATTTTTTCAATTTTCTAGGAATTTGTGTATCAAATTATACATTTTTAAATGGTGACAATATACAGTTTTATCTTTATAACATAGCCTAGTTTGTTCCGTTAACTTATTAAAAAATTTAATTCCATAATATTTTATTCCATTTTCCGACTTTTCGATGTTGAAAATGGTAAAGATCATTTTTATTTCGTGTCATATGACAATGGTGGCTATGTGTTTTGAAAAGCAATCTAGAATAAATAGGCATGGAAACGTTAAAATTCGATTGTCTTTAAATTGTTCTTTGCAGTCATGTGTGAAATAAATACCACAGATTACATGCAGAACACTTCTCTGAAGTTTGAAGACTCTGTGGCGTATAGTAGAGTGACCCCAAACAAGGATACCATATCGCAAGTGTGATTCAACTAATGCAAAATATGCTGTCCGTAGAGTTGTTAATGGCACCCTATCAACGGTGAACATTAAGGTGTCGATTTCAAACAAAATTGACAACCCCGGTTTGAATAAAAAGAAAAGTTTAATAATTTGGCCTACGCTATATTCAAAACGGATCCCGCTGATTACCCACTAGTTCTTAGGCAGAGCACCACAATCACTTTAAAAAAAATGGAAAGTACTTACCGGATTCCTCCTGGTATCGACGTCTTCGGGCCAACACACACTTAATTATATTATATATTTCTTTTGTGGATTTTAGCTTGGAATTTAGACTTAATTAATTAAATCAAGAAAATTCAAATGTTCAAAAAAAAATCAGAACAGAATTTTATTACAAACGAAACAAGAATAGATAACAATAACAATAAGCAAAAAAAAAGAAATATAAATATATACATGTACCAGACCCACACGTCGAACACTCAAAATTAAAATTTAAACTTACAAAAAGAAATGAAAATTGATTTCGCGACTAAACTTACGCACGCACTATTTTTCTTCACTTGGCAGAATTTCGCAACTAACCCTTCTGATTGTTCGCGCTGGTTTTTGTTAACCACCCCAACCCCCTTCCAATAAGTCGTCATTGGGGTTAGTGGTGGTTAAGCGCCTAGCTCCTGATTGGAGCGTCGGCGACGTCGCTGTTTACGCAAGCGCTTTGAATTAACCCCCTCTATTGCACTTTGACATTTGTTTGTCGGTGTTCGATGCCTAAACATGAAATGATTTAATCATTTGTATGTGTATATGTTATTTACATATTATATGAATGGTTTAGGCATCTAGAACACATTTACTGCATTCTATGCTGGGGTTGTGCGCTTTACTTTCACGACGTTGCATTATTGACCATTTAAAAAAAACAAAACAAAAAAATAGTGCGTGAAGTAGCTAGAGCAGTAGGTATATACATTAAAATACGTCAAGCCTAAATCTAAATTATCTGAACAAAGAGAACAAGATATTAAAGATAATTGTGGAAGTAGATTTTGAGTGGACGAGTGTTTGTCTATAGATATGTGCGGAGGGGTTCATATATGTTATATATAAAAAAAAATACATTTAAATACTAAACTTAATTACACTGCATAATATGTGTAATAGTAATATGCGTAATAATATTATATGTATCCGATTTAAAATTACTATCTTTAATTTGTTAATTTAAAACGTATCTAATTTCGTTTGTATTTTTTTACCTGGGTTGTACAAAATTTCCCATAATCCGCGGGCGTGCCGAAAGGTACGCGCTTCGGTACAGAGGCTATTGTTATGCGAACATCTGGCCTTAATGATTAAACTTTCCGGCTTAAAGAAAATTTCTATTTACAACCCTTAATAAAATTACAGAACCCCCCGCAAATAATATTTACAATGAACTACCCTAATAAACTAATCCTATATTTACAATTATTTACAATTGAGGCTGTCAATATATATCCACGAACTTGGTTCATTTTAATATTAATGATTAGGAGGTAAAAAAAATAATCGAAAATGGGCTTCGTTGTTGTCGCGAACTGTTTTAATTATTGTTTCGCCGATGTAATCATTTTGTCGGTGTTTTCGGTAAAACGCCGGTAACAACCCGAGAGACTAAATTCCGGATGCAGTATAAATTTCTTGAAATAGTTACACAGATAACATTACCATGAGAGTTCCATGATAGAGCAGCATTTATATGAATCCCCAGAAACAGATGGATATATTGTGGTTACCATTTGTTCTTTTAAAAATTATCTGTTTCGGTTTAGAGTCATTAAAATGAAGTTTATTAGACTTACACCAAGCATTTGCAACTTTTAACGATGCTGTATGTTTCTGTAAGCATGACTCTAACGATATTTCAGTATTCAAGATTGTTGTGTCATCAGCAAATAATATTACATTAGTATTTTCAAAATAGTTAGGTAGATCATTAATGTAAATTAGGAATAAAATCGGCTCTAATATTTATACTTGTGGGACACCTAAACATATATCTAAATGTGTAGATGTGTGTTGACCAACATTAACCACCTGTTTCCTATTGGATAAATATGATGCAATAAGATTTACACATATGTCATTAAAATTGTACTTTTGCAGCTTATTTATAATTCTTTCATACGATACGCAATCGAACGCTTTGTTGAAGTCCAGAAATGATCCTACACAATGAGTTTTGTTTTCAAAACTCTCATTTACTATTTCGGTAAGATCAATCAGGGCATTCAACGTCCATCGACCCTAACGAAAACCAAACTGATTCTGAGAAAACTGGTTATTGGATTCAAAGTATTCAACTATTTGGGTTTTTAGGATAGTTCCAACAATTTTTAAAAAATATGGTAGTAATGAAATGGGTCGAAAATTATTTATATAATAATATTACATTATTTGATTGATATTTGATTCTATCCAGAAATTACATTAAAATATTTATAAACGTACTAAAGTTGCTTGACGGCGAGCGATATAAACAAATAACTTACGAGTTCATTTCACGAATAAATACACAAGACAATTCACAGACTTTTTCGACGCTGAGTTGATAACAAATATCGTCGTAGACATCTACATTCATATCAACATCTACATAAATTAGAGAACCACCATGGCTGCTGCTCTCTATTGCAATATATGATTTTGTATGCAAATTATTTAATTAAGATACTCTGCCCTCATCTCCGGTAAGCAAGTGTTCAGAAACTGCTACAACACTTAAACTTTTATCAATTTTGAATTATTTTAGTTCGGATGTTTTGTTTCTAATGGATCTAGCATTTAGGAACAATATACGGTGACTCTGGTTTGTACAGGTAGATTGATCTGTCAAGTAATTCCATTTGAAAATTTTTCTTTGTACCTCCATAATTGAAAGAAAAACGCCGTACTTTAATTCCTTCGGGCAAAAAATCTTCGATCATTAAGATATTTAAATGTTTGAACTCAACACCAAGTTCAAATGATTTATTCGTGCCTTTTGTTGTCAATTGTTACAAATTATTTTATTTTCTCGTAAATACGTTCTGATTATTAGTGCATCTACGGTTGCGGCAAAGTTGCCAATATACAGCCATGTAGTTTTATTTGGAGCACAAAGCGAAGTGACAGTTGATTTTTTTCCCGTTACTATTAGCAGTGTACTTATGTCATTATCTTAATATGTTTTGTTTATTTTAGATCACAATACATCCTTTACAGGAGCCCTTTTTTGAGCCTCAGGTTCACAAACAGAGGTAGTCGCAGGAATCTGTGAAATCTCTGTGTGAGGTTTATGATATGTCACTACCTCCATTGTTTACATCACGATTTTGAATTTTAAACTTTTAAACTTTAGAAGGTCAGCATTTTCTTTAAGAATGTGGTTTTTGTCTTTCATTTCAGCAATTTATTTATTTAAAAGTTCTACTTGCCCTTTTAAATACACATTTTCCTTGGCATTTAACCTCAACCTCCGGTGGACCATCACTGCAAATGAGTCGTGTAGAATCTATAGGTTTCAGTCCTTTCATCTTAACACAGCTCTTATGGAAAGCGTTTCCACATTTCACACATACTAATACTTTACACTGAGTATCGGTATAACAAGTTAAAAAGTTTATTTCGTCGAGCAAACTATAAATTTCTCGAGTAAAATAAATGCTAATCGGGGTTTGTCTGCAATTCTTGTTTAATTTTAACAGAGAATTTCACATTTAATTTAGTAGAATTTTCCAGAAATATATTTTTCAAATGACCAGAAGTTTTCTATATTCTTTATTTATTTATCAGATACTTAAAATTTCTTTGTCGTATTTATAGCCTTGCATATTTCTCTAGGAATTTATCAAACTTTTAAGATTTTACACATATTATTTAGGTTAATATGTATTTTATTCAATCTACAAATTCCAATTTTTTAACTTTTTCAGAAGCTTTTCTTTAATTTTTGTAGAATTATTTTATATATTCATCCTTTTAATTAGAAGTATTCTCTTCCACAGATTAAGAATAAGAATAAGAAATTGATTGGCCTTTTTCTTTGGAACAGCAATATCAGACACATCAAAACACGATACAAATTAAAATATGGTTAATAATAATAAATAAAACAACACAATAATTAACTAATACATAAATACAATTTATAAATCAGCTGAAATTGTTTAGCCTGATGCTTTAAAGTTACCTATGCTATTTATGAACTCGGCAACACTATAAAGTGCCTATTGGTGTAGATTTGATTTTATTTTTGTTTTAAAGTGATTGATGGTTAGGGTTGTCATTGAGTGCGGTAGTTTATTATATAAATCGATTTCTGATTTGTAAGGTGCTGTAGATGTGGTTAAATTTATACAGTGTGGAAACGCCAAATGGAATACATTCATTATTTCGGTTACTGTACATATTTATACAAATCCAGAAACACGTCAAATTTAAATTATAAATTGACATTCTCCAACGTGAAAATGTGATCCCTACCTTTAATCCCTTTCGGGTGACAGTTACAACCCCAAATTTATTAAATGGTACGTATGGGCTTGTGATATATCGTTTGAAAAGTCTGTTCATTCTTTATTTAAAAATGCTATTGTTTTAAATTTTATTGCAAAAATGAACAAAATAAAATCATATGATTACTGAAATTCATTTCAATGCACTCAATATGGTACATAATTAAAAAAACAAACAAAAATAAATGTCAATATATTAGATTTCCAAAACACTCAACGCGAACGGCTTGACATCATAATCTTAAATAAAAGTTTCTTCTAAGTTTATCTAACATATCTAATCGCAAGCGTGTTGCGTCCTTTTAATTCAACTAAATCACGTGGTATACTTTATTATTTATTTATTTATTTCCCAACAGGACATGTCCCAAGAACAGGGGAATATCAAATTAATATTACAAAAGCTTACAATTAAAGTATACATTAATATTAAAATATAAAACTAACTTATAATTTATATAAACAATTTTTTAATGACTTTTTAAAATTATAAAAATTAGGCAAAAATATATCTATGTCATATTGCACATTGTGATAAGCAGAAAGCATATTGAGGAGAGGAGAATTGGCAAAATGTGTTGTACGTGGACAAACGTAACAAAAAGTTCGAGAATTACGTGTATTATATAACGGAGTGTGAAATTTAAGTAGGTCTAGTATAAAGGTATTGTCTAAATGATAATGTCACTTAATAAAACACTGACGTAATGTAAGGTTTCAAAAAATCGTTTTATTGTTCTACAACAATTGTTTCGCCACACAGTGGCTTCATCAGGTAGATGACAAATATGGTTTTTACAATTTACTTATATATTGTACAACTAGGCGAACAAAATAGGGGAGGGGGGTAATGTCGAGGTCCAAACAAATTATAATTTTTGATTTTCCTAATATAAATGTAAGATACTATATATATAAATATGCAATAATAATTGTGTTAAATGAATGTATTGTTATTCAATGTTTAACAAAGGTGAGTTATTGACTTCTAGTTGATCATTTAACAGAATACCGCGTTTGTTATATTTATTTATTTCCATTGATTCTAATAGATTACCTGATGAAGCCACTGTGTGGCGAAACAATTGTTGTAGAACAATAAAACGATTTTTTGAAACCTTACATTACGTCAGTGTTTTATTAAGTGATAATATGGAGTTTCAACAAGTAACGGCCTCATCAATCCAATAAATGATAATGTATATGTTTATATAATGTTACAATAAGTACAAACTTATGTCTCTGAAACATTGAAGGCATATTGAACTCAGATAATAGAGAATTATAAGAAATAAAACTAGTGGGATATACTCCGTGTTTAAAGAAATATAAGTACTTTACAAATTTTTTCTGCACCTTTTCTAATAAATTGATATAATTTAAATAATTCGGACTCCAAACAGGTGTACAATAATTTAGTTTACTCAATATAAATGAGTTATACAACCGCATTATAGTATTAATTGATTTAAATTTTTTAGAATTTCTTATTATAAATCCTAGTAATTTTAAGGAAGATTGAACAATAGACCTAATATGTGGTAAAAATGTCAATTTATGATCAAAAATAATACGCAAGTCTTTAATTTGGGTAACCCTATTGATGCCGATATTATTAATTTTATAATCAAAAATGATTGGAGATAAAACCCTGTGAAATGTTATAACGTTACATTTACTTATATTAATAGTTAATCCTTGATTTTCGCAACAGCAGATCAGCTTATTAATATTATTCTGTAAGTTAATGCAATCGAATACGCTATTAATTATCTTAACTAGTTTAATATCATCAGCATACATAAAGAAGTCACAGTCGAGAGTCATGGCCACACGGTTTATATATAACAAAAAAAGAACAGGTCCCAGATTCGAACCTTGAGGAACCCCGCTGGTTGCTATGTATGGTGATGATTTACAGCCGTCTATTTCAACAATTTGTTTGCGATTATCTAAATACGAGCTAAGAACATTTATGATGTTACCATGAATATCCAAGGATTCCAAGGTTTTTAACAAAATATTATGTGGCATTCTATCAAAGGCCTTAGAAATGTCAGAATATATTACATCAACCTGTTTTTGTGTATCAAGTGCTTGTGATATTAATTGAGTTGTATTTACTAAGTTGGTAAGAGTACTACGTTTTCTGACAAAGCCATGCTGCTCTTTTACAATAGTGGATGAGACACAGCTATAAATATGATCCGCTAATATACTTTCGAAGACCTTTGAAAGATTACTAATTAAGGAAATAGGCCGGTAGTTCTTGACATCATGACGATCACCCGACTTGAAGATTGGAATTACCCTTACTACCTTCCAGGAATCCGGAAATATACCACTGCTTAGAATTAGATTATAAATACGAGTTAGGGGAGGAGCAATTACTTCAGCTAAATCCATAAAACATTCAAGAATGTTGCTAAATTAATTTTTAAACATTAGAATTATTCTAATTTATTTATTGCAAAATCATTACTATATGTGCTTTCTTTCACAAAACACC